>CAUYOR010042386.1:0-13937 GCA_963573925.1 Callimico goeldii | reverse complement strand
CTGAGGCAGGAGAATTGCCTGAACCCAGGAGGCAGAGGTTGCGGTGAGCCAAGATCGCGCCATTGCCCTCCAGTCTGGGTAACAAGAGAGAAACTCTGTCTTAAAAAAAAAAAAAGAAAAGAAAAAGAAACAATTTTTTATCACACATTAGAAAGGGAGAAAATAGTTTTCAAATAGGTACACTGAGTGGGTGGATTAAAAAAAACAGATAATTTTATTATTAAACAGGAAACCTCAGGATGATGAGAGACAAGTGGTAGGAAATTATAATGTTTACCCCAAACTAATAATGGTGGGATTTTATGCTTGATTTGAGCCTATCTTTTCTATAGATTGTCTTCTCAGTATAAATAATAAAATAAACATATCCAGATGCAAGCGTATATCCTAGTCATTGGATAAGATCAAGGAGATGAAATCAGTCATGAAATTTAGCTGAGGATTTCTGGTTTAGTAGCAGGGAGGAGTAAAATTTAGAAAACTGGAGCTCCATTCTCTGACCTAGAGGTTTTCTCTTAGTCTCTCAAGGTATCCCCAGAAACAGTAAAATATGACTCATACAAACATGTCAGAGAGTAATTTAACTCAATGCTGTAACTGGGAAGCACACAAAGCAGTTATAACAGCATTTAATGGACAGAGAATTATGTCAGGTAAAACTTGGATAGCGAAACACTAAGTTATATGCACAACTGGTTAATGTTCTGCAAAGCAATAAAACTATATATCCTTGGGATTATGTTTTACTGTCTAAAAGAAATTTCCATTTCTGCTGATCAAAAATCATGTATAGTTTCTAAATTTCTGCAAATTTATATGTAACTGCACACTGTCTGGATTTTAATCAATAATAAATGTCAAGAATAAGCATTCTCTTAGAGGATTAAATAATCCCTAGATAGTCCTAAAAGACAATGTTATAGTATAACATCAAAAGGACACAGAGTTGTTCTTTTACCTTATATTCAAGGTTTGAATAATTATTCTTAACAGGTGCCAGTGTTTCACCATTGATGAGATGGAGGCCTTTTTCAGCACCATGACATCTGTAACCACTTCCATTTGATTCTTTGGATTCATGCTTACATTGCAACAGGCAACATTGCAGAAAGTTCAAACAAAAGACTGCTAAATTGGATTCAAGGCCAAAATAAGAATTTTCATGTGAAATTGGAGGTGGAAAAGTGAGAATAACCAAGAATATCTCACGTGTAATCCAGTGGTCTGAAGCTCCTGATGGCCCCACTTAATTGTGCCTTGCTTTCTTCCCTGTCTCAGCAGGGTTTGCAGTTTGGAGCATAGAATCTGAGCAAAGATGTGCTCGCTGATGAAGCAATCTTTTTCACTCTTTTGCCCGTGGCCTCTTTCTGGACACCTCAGGACTAGACTGTCTCTCTTACCGGTTACATTCCAAACACAGTCCCAGTAACTGATTCATATCTTGCTATTGCCATGTCTCCATCTTATTTATAGATCATGGGTACTAGACTTTTGACAATTGTGAACATTCTTCCAAACTTCAGGTGGAACCCATAAGATTCAGAGAATTTCAGGATGTTGAGCGGGAAGAGGGTGCTTTCCTGCTAACTATAACACTGAAGAAATCATAGTGTTGACAATGTGTGGCTGTTCTCAAGCCTGTGTTCTAATTGCAAGGCACCCATGTGCTCATGACTTGGCCCTAGGCCTGTGCCTTCCTACCCTCCCCTTCTCTGCCAAGAAGAAATCCTGTCTCCATAACGCAAGTTAAACCATGGCAGCACAGCCGTGTGTGGAAACAAGACCATGTGTGAGATCTTGGTTTTCAACATCTGATACTTTCTCGGCCATGTGTGGAAACAAGACCATGGTGAGATCTTGGTTTTCAACATCTGTGCTGCCTGCACCACTGATCGGATCTTTGTCTTCCGTGGTGCCTGGTTTGCATTGCTGTGGTTTGGGTTTGCTGGTTAAGATTACTCACAATTTTTACAAAGACAGAAATACCCACAGAAACAACCCAACAATTTCATTTCTTTTCTCAGTTCACCTGATATAGATGGATCTGATGTAAGTGTTGATGTCACATGGGCAATACCCCAGACATAACCCTGGAGTTCCAGTCACTTTCAGAAGTGACTTTTTCACAGAGGGCATGAAAAAAATCTTTTCCACCAAATTTTACAAAATATTCAAGTATTTTGTGACACATTAGCAAAGAGTGAGGGTGAGGATAAATAAGAGTCAAATAGAGGCATCACGTCACTCACCAAGCAGTATTTAGGATGCCAACAAAATGCTTTATTCCTCATCCCTACCTAAACTTCTACTATACATTCTCAATTTAGAAGTAGTGTTTTAAAGTTTTTACACTAGCCTACTCAACTGGAAATTTAGCTTTTACCCCAACACACTCATTAAATAATTGACCCAATAAAGTTAATTTTACTCTAAGAAAAATGCACCTAATTGCTAAGAAAATAAAATTCTGCCCATCTTATTATACAAGCATGCAAGTTAGAGACCATCAAGTATTCTTCTATCCAATATCCTTGAAATGATAGCCAGATAAAAATAATTCTGTATTTTATCCCCGTGCCAAACACACACACACAAAAGAAGCCTGGAGATGTAGTTAGAACTGTTAAATAACTTGCCCAAGTTCACAGGTCTAAAGAGTGGGATGACCTGGGATGAAATCTCAGTCTTCTTCCTCTTATTACAGGGGTCTCTCACAAGTAGACTACTTCAAGCAGGAAAGAACATTGCATTGCTCCTACCAGCTTCATCAATGGTTCTCTATTAAAAACAAAAAAGAGTCAAAAATTTGAGAATGTCTTGTCTTGTCAGCCAGCATGGGCTTTAACTTAAAAATTTTAAATTATATAACAAGTTTTAGCAAATCTAGAATTTAAGTTGTATGGGTGGAAGAATGGAGTCAAGATTTCCAAAAACTTTAAAATGAGAAGTATCATGCTGGTTCCTTGGAAATCATAAGATACTGAATAGATAAGTAAAGAGACATGAGAAGTCACACTAAAGAGACAAAATGAATCCAAGGGTGGTTTCTTGATAAATCTTGATGGACAAAATGCATCCAAATATGGTCCAGTGGTGGGAGAACTTGACAGATAAATTTGGAATTCTAAATTACTTTTTGTTTTGATCTGCGTCCATTTTTATGTGATCATTTGATTTATTCTATAATTCCTCACACCTGAGGCAAAAGTACACTGGCCAGGTCCCTGCTAATATTTCCAACTGAAAGTTTTACTTTCCAGTGGTATTCTCATTTGTGTGGGGAGAGGGAACAATGTACACCCTTAGAGTGCTAAAATATCCAGGCATATTTGCTGACTGATGGAGGTTTGTCAGTTGAAAGTCCATTTCCATAAGGAACAGAGGAACTTTCACTTAAAAAGAAAAAAATGTCAGGCACACAAGCTGGGTCTCAAATGTAATGAAGGACATTACTGTTTTTTACAAAAAATCTGTCTTTTTGCTCAAGCCTAAATACTTACTTGTGAATCCCATAGAGAGGGTTGGTGGCTATAAGCAAAAACTTCAATATCTTGTTTTCCAAATCCCTTTGAGACATTGACATATATGTGAGACTGCTTTAGGACTCCTCAAAAGGTTGTGTAAAATTAATTCAACACAGACCACCATCATCTTGGACACTACAGTGAAGGGGTGTACAGAAAAGTTGTAAGTATCCAAAAGAAGATGGTGGTACTACTAAAGCATCAATGAATACCATAGTATTGGGACTTCTGGAGCTGCACTACTCAATAAAGAGCTATAGTCAGTTGAAAGCTGGTGTTAGGTAATTGAAGCAGCAACAGGACATGACGAACAAGGTGGTACTCATTAGAAGCAGCTGTGGATTGTAGCAGTGGTGAACTGGACATGGGTATATGCAGGAAATGAAACAGCAATTCCCAGGGTTTGTGAGTACGTACAGCATATGATCCTATAAAAGGAAGGCCACAACAAGAGAGAAAGAACGAGGAGGGTAAAGGCAGGGGGAACAGGAGAAAGAAAAAGAACATGTAACCTGACCTCTCTTATTAATAATACTGCATTAGGACTCTTAAGAGTTATTCTTGGAGACACAATTAGAAAATTTAAAAACAGACAGAGTATCATGAATAATTATATGTAAATAAATTTGAAAACTTCGATAATATGTGAAGATCTGCAAAATCATAAAATTCATTTTAAAAAGAAGAACTTGAAACCTAGAAAATCTACTAAACCAAACTGACAGGGTGTCAGAAGACTATCTCTTCCAAAAATCCTCTTTTCCAGAAAACTGGCTAACCGTATGCAGAAGAGTAAAGGTGAACCCCTGCCTCTCACAAAATTACACAAAAATTAACTCAAGATAAAGTAAAAACTCAAACGTAAGACTACAAAATATAAAAATTCTGAAAGAAAACCTAAAGAAATATTCTTCTAGACATTGGTATAGGTAAAAAATTTATGGTGAAGACCTATAAGCAAATGTGAAAAAATAAAAAATAGACAAATGTGACCTAATTAAACGTAAGAGGTTCTGTGCAGAAAATGAAACTATCAACAGAGTAAACCGGCAACCTACAGAATGGGAGAAAATATTTCCAAACTATGCATCTGACAAAGGATAATATCCAAACTCTGTAAGGAACTTACAAGAATCAACAAGAAAAAAACAAACAACCCTATTAACAAGTTGGCAAAGGACATGAACAAACATTTCTCAAAAGATGACATACAAGTGGCTAATAACATAGGAAAAAATGTTCCATATCACTAATCATCAGAGAAATGCAAATCAAAACCACAATGAAACACAATCTCACACTATTCAGTGTGGCTATAATTAAAAAGTCAAAAAACAATTAACAGATGCTGGTAAGGTTGCAGGGAAAAGGGAACAGTTATACACTGCTGGTGAGAATGTAAATTAGTTCAGCAACTGTGGAAAGCAGTTTGGAGATTTCTTAAAGAACTTAAAATCAACTATCATTTTACTCAGCAATCCCATTACTGAGTATATACCCAAAGGAAAATAAATCATCCTTCAAAAAGAGCACATGCACTTGAATGTTCATCACAAAACTATTCACAATAGCAAAGACATGGAATCAATCTAGGTGTCTATCAGCAGTGGATTGAATAAAGTAATTGTGGTACATATACTACAGAGTCGTTAAAAAAAAATAATGAAATCATGTCTTTTGAAGCAATATGGATTCAACAAGAGATCATTATCCCAAGTAAATTAATACTGAAACAGAAAAATAAAATATTCCATGATCTCACAATTTAGCTCTTGCTGGAGCTAAATCTTGAGTTCACACAGACATAAAAATGGAACAATAGACACTGGGAGCTCCAAAAGAAAAGAGGGAGGGGGGCAAGGATGAAAAATTTCCTACTGAGTACTACGTTTACTACTGGAGCAATGGAATCAATAGCAACACAAACCTCAGCATCACACTATATATTCTTAGAACAAACCTACACATGTACTCCCTGAATCTAAAACTAAAATTAAAACTAAAAACAAAAATCTCCTTGCCTAGATACTTTTGTAGGTACTTTTACCAACTTTTAAAGTAGAGTCTCAATTTTTAAATACATGTTCCAGAAAATGTAAAAAGGAAAATAAGAAATAATTTTGAGGCAAATACAATTTTGTTCCAAAACAAGATAAAGAGTGACAGAAGAGAATCACAGATGTATTTTCAGAATATCTAATTAATAGCTAATAAATAACTACTAATGCACTTTTAAAAATACATCACTATGAAAGTAAGTTATTACTACAGCATAATTGCATATCAGAAAGTCTATTGATGAAACACTCCATATTAATAGAATAGAGGAAGAAAATCATATGATTATTACTAGAGGTATAAAAATAATTTTATAAAATTCATCAACAATTTAAAAAACCCATAAAACCAAAAAGTAAAAGGAACTTTTTAATTTTGTAAATAACAATAACAAAAAACTACAGAAAACATTTCCCACTAACACAGCAATTGTGGAACATTAAATTGGAGGTCAGAAACAATGTAACAATAAGAAGACAATAAATAAGAGAAAAATTGGAAAAAAATAGATAAAGTTCTCAGTTTCACAGACAATGGGATTTCTACATTGACTAGTCAACATAATCAAAACAGAAACTTACAATAAACAGCACAGACCATTGGGGTTGCAAAATATAAAATCAACTTATGGAAATAAACAGTGGTGTAGCTAGAGGGAAGATAGTGGAGTAAAAAGCACCAAGAATTTGTCTCCCAACTTATACAACAGTTGCACTGCTGGAATCTGACCGACGTAACTATTTTGGAACTCTGCAGTATATTAAGGTTTTAAACAATAAATTACAATTAATTTTGGTCAATTACAACTCTTAACACAATTTCAGCTCTTACCACAGCCCTACCCTTCCCCCAGTCCCTAGTCCCAGGGTAAGCAGCTATGCCCATGTTTTTATATAGCATCATGCACACAGCTTGCAAGAGTGGGGATGGGCCAAAACACCCTGTCTTTCACAAATGAGAGAGGAATTGATATATTACCAGATAAAAACTAAGAATATAACTCAATAAATGGAGAGACATTCCATGTTTATATATAGATAGATTGAATATTTACCCAGAACCTACACACAGATATTATATCACAAAAATAACTTCAAAATAATTAAGTCATAGACCTGCATAATTGAATGATATACCTAATCGTAAAATGCAATATTGGAAAGAACTAGGAGATAACATATGAGAAAATCTATGTCTTTGGGTATGGAGATGACTTTTTAGATACAACCTTTAAAGTATGATCCATGAAAAAAAAATTGATAAGCTGGATTTTATTATAATTAAAACATTCTACTCTCCAAAATGTAATATCAAGAGAATGAGAAGACTAGGCACAAACTGGCAGAAAATATTTACAAAAGAAACATCTGTTATCTAAGATATAGAAAAACCCAACATTTAATACTAAGAAATCAACCCAATTAAAAATTGATCAAAGATCTAAACAGATACCTCACCAAAGAAGATAGACAGATGGCAATTAAGCATATGAAAAACTGTTCAACTCATATAAACTGTTCATGGGAAGGTAAATCAGGACAAGCATTAGGTAAAATAGTATGCTGATTTCTCATGAAAATAAAATTAGAACTACCCTATGAATGTCACTACTTGTTATTTATCAAATAAAAAGAAATTAGTATATTAAAGAGATATCTGCACTCCCATCTTTATTAAAGCACTATTCACAATAGCCAAGAGATGGAATCAACAGAAATGTCCATCAAAAGATGAATGGTTAAAGCAAATGTGGTATACATACACAGTGGAATACTATTCAGTTTTAAAAGGAATAAAATTTTGTTATTCATGGTAACATGAATGAACCTGGAGGACATTACATTAAGTGAAATAAGACATGGAAAAATAAATACAGCATATTCTCACTCATCTGGGGGAACTAAAAAAAAAGTTATTTCATAGAATTAGAAAGCAGAATTTTAGTTATTAGCAGCTAGGAAAGGTAGTAGGGAGGGGAGGTAGGAAGAGGTGGGTCAATGGATACAAATTACAGCTAAATAAAATGAGTAAATTATAGAGTTCTATAGCACTATACTATAGAAAATGGTTATATAGGCAAATATAGTTAATAATTTATTGTGTATTTTCAAAAAGCTAGGAAAGAGAATTTTGAACTTTCCCAAAAAAGGAAATTATAAGTGTTTGAGGTACTTGATATTCTAATTACCATAATTTAATCATTACACATTGCATATATGTATTGAAATATCACTCTGTATCCCATAAATATGTAAATTTATGTGTTGACTAAAAAATAAGTGAAAGAATAAGGGGATCATGGGGTTTGGGAGACAGGACTAGATTGTAGCTCTGACTTGAACAGACAGAGCAGCATGTGGAGGCTTACATCATGAATTTTTGCTCCAGAATAACTGCAGGAGTAAATCAGGAAACCCAAGAGGACCTACAGACCATCTGAAGGAAGTGGATTCCTCCTTCAGTACCAGGGAGACACACCAAATACAGTGAATGCCCAAACTCTGGAAGTGGGAAACAGAGAAGTCTGCCCCAAATAACATCCTCTCTGGGGAAACAACATCTAGATTACAGGAGAAAATTCTGACCTTACCTAGAGCTGAGTCAGTGAGGGACTAAACAAAATACATGGGTAGAGGAAGCAGTGGAAAAAGCCCTGTGAGCTCACTGGGTTCCCTAGAAAGCCATCTTTGCCTGGCTTCATAAGGGTCCTTTGGGAGGGTGGCCAGAGGCACTGAGAAAAGGCCACAGGGAGAAGGCACTCTCTGGCTGCACTTGGTAACAATTTGAACGGATTCAGAAGCCTTCTGGCCAGAATCCAGGGGACGATGTGAATCAGGTGTGCAGATTCCTCAGTAGGGGAAAAAGGAAAGCCATACTCGCTTTCACAGCTGGGAGGTGGGTAGCCTGTGGCAAGTTTTCAGTCCTACTTGCCCCCTGCCTGGAAACAGACTTGGTGCTGTTGAGGGAGCATAGTGGGAATGAGACCAGCCCTTCAGATTGCATGGAAGCTGGGTAAGGCTTGTGACTGCTGGCTTTTCCCTACTCCCCTGACAACCTGCATTACACAGCAGACAGCTGTGATCCTCCTAAGAACATAACTCCACTGACCTGAGAATCTCACCCCCAACCCTCACAGCAGCTGCAGCAAGACCCTTCCAAGGAGAGTCTGAGCTCAGACATACCTAGGCCTACCCTGACCCAATGGTCCTTCCCTACCCACCCTGGTAGCTGAAGAAGAAGGGCATTTACTCCAAGCAGGAGGCCAATCAGCACAAAAATAGTGCATAAAACTATCAAAGCTAAGAATCTTCACAGATTCCAATTCACACCCAACCACCTTCACTGAAACAGGTGCTGGTATCCACAGCTGAGAGACCTACAGACAGTTCATATAACAGAACTCTCTGCAGACAATTCCCAGTACCAGCCCAGAGCCTGGTAGACTTGCTAGATGGCTAGATCCCAAAGAGAGATAACAATCACTGCAGCTCAGCTCTCAGGAAGCCACATCCATAGGAAAAGGAGGAGAGTACTACATCAAGGGAACACCCCCTGGGACAAAAGAATCTGAACAACAGCCTTCAGCCCTAGACCTTTCCTCTGATAGAGCCAATCCAACTTGGAAGGAATCAGAAAACCAACTCTGGCAATATGACAAAGCAAGGTTCTTTAACACCCCCAAAAAAATCGCACTAGCATAACAGCAATGGATTCAAACCAAAAAGAAATCCGTGAGTTGCCTGAAAATAATTCAGGAGGTTAGTTATAAAGCTAATCAGGGAGGCACCAGAGAAAGGAGAAGCCCAAATGTAAAGAAATCCAAAAAAAAAAGATAAAAGAAGTGAAGGGAGAAAAGTTCAATGAAATAGATCGCATAAATATAAAACAATCAAAACTTTAGGAAATAATGGATACACTTAGAGAAATGCAAAATGTTCTGGAAAGTCTCAGCTATAGCATCAAACAAGTAGAAGAAAAAATTCAGAGCTCAAAGGCAAGGTCTTCAAATTAACCCAATTCAACAAAGACAGAGAAAAAAATAATAAGAAAATATGAACAAAGCCTCCAAGAAGTCTGAGATTATGTTAAACAACCAAACTTAAGAATAATTGTCATTCCTGAGAAAGAAGAGAAATCTAAAAGTTTGGAAAACATATTTGGGGGATAAATCAAGAAAAACTTCTTTGGCCTTGCTAGAGACCTAGACATCCAAATATGAGAAACACAAGAACATCTGGGAAATTTATCACAAAAAAGATCATTGCCTAGGCACATTGCCATCAGGTTATTTAAAGTTAACATGAAGGAAAGAATCTTAACAACTGTGAGACAAAAGCACCAAGTAACCTATAAAGGATACTCTATCAGATTAACAGCAGATTTCTCAGCAGAAATCCTACAAGCAAAAGGGATTGGGGCTCTATCTTCAGCCTCCTCAAACAAAACAATTATCAGCCAAGAATTTTGTATACAGCAAAACTAAGATTCAATTATGAAAAAAAGATAGTCTTTTTCAGACAAACAAATGCTGAGAGAATTCAACACTACCAAGCCACTACTACCAGAACTGCTAAAGGAGGCTCTAAATCATGAAATGAATCCTGAAAACACATCAAACAGAATCTATTTAAAGCATAAATCTCATGGATCTATAAAACAAAAATAAAATTTCAAAAGCAAAAACAAAATCCAAGGTATACAGACAACAAATAACATGATGAATACAATGGTATCTCACATCTCAATACTAACATTGAATGTAAATGGCCTAAATGCTCTACGTAAAAGATACAGAATTTCAAAATGATTAATAATTCACCAACCAACTATCTGCTGCATACAAGAGACTCACCTAACACAAAAGAACTCACATAAAATTAAGGTAAAGGGGTAGAAAAAGACATTTCATGCAAATGGACACTAAAAGTGAGCAGCAGTAGCTATTCTTCTATCAGACAAAACAAATTTTAAAGCAAAAGAAGTTTAAAAAAGACAATTAGGGACATTACATAATGACAAAATGCCTTGTCCAACAGGAAAATATCACAATCCTAAACATATGCACCTTACACTAGCACTCCCAAATTTATAAAACTATTACTAATAGACCTAAGAAATGAGATTGACAAAAACACAACAATAGTTGAGAACTTCAGTACTCCACTTACAGAACTAGACAGGTCATCAAGACAGAAAAGTTAATTAAAAAAATGGATTTAAACTATACCCTGGAACAAATGGACTTAACAGAAAGATACAGAAAATTCCATCCAACAATCACAGAATATACATTCTGTTCAACAGTGCATGGAACTTTCTCCAAGATAGACCATATATGATAGTCCACAAAATGAGCTTCAATAAATTTAAGAAAATTGAAATTATGTCAAGCACTCTCTCAGACCACAGTGCAATAAAAGTGGAAATCAACTCCAAAAGGAACCCTCAAAATCTTGCAAATACATGGATATTAAATAACCTGCTCCTGAATGATCATTGAGTCAAAAATGAAATCAAGATGGAAATTTAAAAATTCTCCAAACTGAACAACAATTGTGACACAACCTATCAAAACCTTTGTGATACAGCAAAGGTAGTGCTAAGAGGAAAATTCATAGCCCTAAATGCCTACATGAAAACGTCTGAAAGAGTACAAACAGACAATCGAAGGTCACACCAGCCAAAACCAGACCCAGCAGAAGAAAGGAAATACTCAAGATCAGAGTAGAACTAAATGAAACTGAAACAAACAAAAACAAAACAATGCAAAAGATAAATGAACCAAAAAGCTGGTTCTTTGAAAAGATAAAATTGATAGATCATTAGCAAGACTGACTAATAAAAGAAGAGATAGCTCCATAAGAAAGCTCAATAAGAAAAAAAACGGAAGATATTACAACTGACACCACAGAAATACAGAAGATCATTCAAGGCTACTACAGTCATCTTTATGCATATAAAGTAGAAAACCTAAAAGAGATGGATAAATTCCTGGAAAGATGCACCATACTAGCTTAATTCAGGAAGAATTAGATACCCTGAATAACAAGCAGCAAGATTGAAGTGGCAATTTAAAAATTACCAATGTAAAAAAGCTTGGGACCAGATGATTCACAGCAGAATTTTACCAGATGTTCAAAGAAGAATTAGTATCAATATTACTGACACTATTCCACAAGATAGAGAAAGACACTATTCCACAAGACAGAAAACCCTCCCTAAATCATTCCATAAAGCCAGTGTCACCCTGGTGCCAAAACCAGGAAATAGAAAACTACACACCAATATCCCTGATGAACATAGATGCAAAAATTCTCAACAAAATACTAGCTAATCAAATCCAATAGCATATCAAAAAGACAATCCACTATGATCAAGTGGGTTTCATATCAGGGATACAGGAAAGGTTTAACACACACAGTCAATAAATGTGATACACCAAATAAACAGATTCAAAAACAAAAACTGCATGATCATCCCAATAGATACAGAAAAAGTGTTTGACAAAATCCAGCATCTCTTTATGATTAAAACTCTCAGCAAAATCAGCATGCCAGGGACATACCTCAATGTAATAAAAGCCATCTATGACAAACCCACGGCCAACATCATACTGAATGGAGAAAAGTTGAAAGCATTTTCTGTAAGCACTAGAACAAGACAAGGATGCCCACGCTCATCACTCCTCTTCAACATAGTACTGGAAGTCCTAGCCTGAGAAATCAAACAAGAGAAACAAATAAAGGGCACCCAATAGGGTTAAAAGGAAGTCAACGTGTCTCTGTTTGCTGATGCTATGATTGTTTACCTGGAAAACCCTAAAGATTCCTCCAGAAAGTGCCTAGAACTGATAAAAGAATTCAGCAAAATTTCCAGATACAAAATTAATGTACATGAATGAGTAGATTGTCTATACACCAACAGCGATCAAGCTGAGAATCAAATTAAGAACTCAACCCCTTTTAAATAAATGCAAAAATAAAAAATGCTTAGGAATATATAAAACCAAGGAGGCAAAATACCTCTACAAGGAAAACTACAAAACACTGCTGAAAGAAATAATAGATGACACAAACAAATGGAAACATCCCATGCTCATGGATGGGTATAATCAATATTGTGAAAATGGCCAGACTTCCAAAAGCAATCTACAAATTCAATGCAATTCCCATCAAAATACCACTATTATCCTTCACAGAATTAGAAAAATCAATTCTAAAACTCATATTGAACCAAAAAAGGGTGCACATAGCCAAGCAAGACTAAGCCAAAAGAACAAATCTGGAGGCATCACATTAACTTATTTCAAACCATACTTTAAGCCCATAGTCACCAAAATAGCATGGTACTGGTATATAAATAGGCATATAAACCAATGGAACAGAATAGAGAACCCAGAAATAAACCCAAATACTTACAGGCAACTGATCTTCAACAAAGCAAACAAAAACAAAAAGTGGGGAAAGGACACCCTTTTCAACAAATGGTTTTGGGATAATTGTTCAGCCACATGTAGGAGAATGAAACTGAATCTTCATATCTCACCTTATACAAAAATCAACTCAAGATGGATTAAGAACTTAAATCTAAGACCTGAAACTATAAAAATTCTAGAAGACAATTTTGGAAAAACCCTTCTAGACCTTGGCTTAGGCAAAGATTTCATGACAGAGAACCCAAAAGCAAATGCAATAAAAACAAAGATAAATAGCTGGGACTTAATTAAACTAAAGAACTTTTGCATGGCAGAGTAAAGAGACAACCCACAAAGTGAGAGAAAGCATTCACAATCTATACATCGGATGAAGGACTAATATCCAGAATCTACAACTCAAATCAGCAAGGAAAAAGCAAACAATCACATCAAAAAATAGACTAAGGACATAAATAGACAGTTCTCAAAAGGGGATATACAAATGATCAACAAACATATAAAACAATGCTCGACATCACTAATGACCAGGGAAACGCAAATCAAAACCACAATGTGATACCTCCTTTTTTTGCAAGAATGACCATAATCAAAAAATAGTAGATGTTGGTGTAGATGTGGTAAACAGGGAACACTTCCACGCTCCTGGTGGGAATGTAAACTAGTACAATGGAAAACAGTGTGGAGATTCCTTAAAGAACTAAAAGTAGAACTACCATTTGATCCAGCAATCCCATTACTGGGTATCTACCCAGAGGAAAAGAAGTCATTATATGAAAAAGATACTTGCACATGCATGTTTATAGCAGCACAATTCACAATTGCAAAAACATGGAACCAACCCAAAAACCAAACAAACAACAATTGTATAAAAAAAATGTTATTTACATATATATTATGGAATACAAAACAACAAAAAAAGT
>CAUYOR010042385.1:0-24874 GCA_963573925.1 Callimico goeldii | reverse complement strand
TGGGTCCTTGAGGAATCACCACACTGTCTTCCACAATGGTTGCACTAATTTACACTCCCACCAACAGTGTAAAAGTGTTCCTATTTCTCCACATCCTCTCCAGCATCTGTTGTCTCCAGATTTTTTAATGATCGCCATTCTAACTGGCGTGAGATGGGATCTCAATGTGGTTTTGTCAAATCTCAGTTTTATCAGTTACTTGTTCTTTGACCTTGGGATACTTTGTCTGTTCTCAGTGCCCTTATCTGTAAAATAGGGATAATAATACATTGCTCTGAGGATTAAATAAGTTAATGCATGTGAAGTGATTTGGACTGTGCATTGCACAAAGTAAGCACTATATGAAAACATGTTAAAATATTCACTAGATAGATATATGAGTTTGGAATTCAGAACAAAGATCCGGGCTGTATGTAGCAAGCTGGAGTCACCAGAGCACAGATGCTATTTCAGCCATGGGACTGGATGAGGTCATGTAGGGCATGAGTGCAGATGGAGAAGGTAAAATCACCAGACACGAAGTCCTGGAGCATTCCAAGATTTAGAGGTGAAAAAAGATGAAGGAATTCAAAAGTACAAGTTGTTAACTCATTTTTAGAACTTTAAATTTCTTGTGAGCTTTCATATTACTGCTTGAAAATTCAGCTGAGTGATTCACAAAGAGCAGCATTCACTTGAAAATGTGTCTGCTGTGGGGCCTGCAGCAGATCCTATTTTGAAATAACACTTGTCATTCTAGAAAGGCGGCTGGAGTGTTAGAAATGGCCAGCCATGCATTACATATTTTATTCCCATAAAAAGGAGGGGTAGAGTGGGGAGACGTGATAATATTTTCAAGAAGAACAGGATGGCTAAGGAGTGTTAGCCTTCAAAATATCCCCTTATGATACAACATATATACTCACATACTTACCACCGATTTCAGCATGTTGCTTTTTCATATACGATTTTATTAACAGCTACTAGAACAACTGCAATGACAAAAGAAGACTAGTTTCTGTCTTTTATGGGTGACACATATTTTATTGTGGTAAAAAATATATCTATAAAACATAAGATTTTCTTTTTTACCATTTAAAAATGTACGATTCAATGGCATTAATTACATCCGTGGGGTTGTTCGTGTATCACCACTATCTGGCTCCAAAGCATTTTCATCACCCCAAACAGAAACTCTGTAACACACTAAGCAATAACTCAGCATCATCCTTTTACCCCATCTGTTGGTAACTTCTAACCTACTTTCTTTGCATTTGCCTGCTGCAGATATTTTACAGAAGTGGCAAATACGGTATTTGTCCTTTTCTATCTGGCTTATTTCATTTAGCAGAGTATGCTTTCAAGGTTCATCCATGTTGAAGCATGTTATCAGAACTATATTCCTTTTTATACATGAATAGTATTCCATTGTATGCACACACACACGCACACACACACATACACACATATACACACTCACACACACTCCTACACACATATACACACGCACACACATACACACACACACACATACACACACTCATATACACACACACATACATACACACACATACACATACACACACACACACACGCACACTCACCCCACATTTTGTTTATTCATCTGTTGACGGACACGTAGCTTGTTTCCAGTTTTTGGCTACTGTGCATGACGCTGCAAGGAGTGTTAGCTACAAATACTGCTGTGTGCTGTTTTCTTCTTATACGTTCTTTCTATGGATTCTAGTTATTTGTTGAAAGTTTCCATTTTCTGACCCATTTTAGTTTTTTTAATTTTTATTTTATTTGAGATGGAGACTCACTCTTGTCACCAGGCTGGAGTGCAGTGGCACAACCTCAGCTCATTGCAACCACTGCCTCCCAGGGTCAAGCTAATCTCTGTCCCAAGTAGCTGGGATTACAGGCTCATGTCACCACATCCAACTAATTTTTGTGTTTTTTTTAATAGAGACAGGGTTTCACCATGTTGGCCAGGCTGGTCTCAAACTCCTGACCTCATGATCCGCCCACCTCGGTGCTGGATTTTGTAAAATACGTTGTCTGCATCAACTGAGATGATCGTTTTCTTCCTAAACCCAGTGGAATGAATTAATCCCATTGGGTACCGCAATCCAATACCCAAAGGAATATAAATTGTTCTGTTATGAAGTAACATATATGATTTTATTAACAGCTATTAGAACAACTGCAATGACATATGAAGTAACAGAACAGTAATGGGATTGCTCGCTTGAATGATGTTTCTGTCTTTAAGTCTTTGAGGAATTGCCACACTGTCTTCCACAATGGTGGAACTAATCTATACTCCCACCAACAGTGTATAAATGTTACTTTTTGGAGGTGATGTCTTTGAAGATGATTAGGTCACAAAAGGAGAGCCCTCGCGATGAGATTAGTCCCCTTATAAGAGACCAAAGAGAGACGCTGCCTCTTTTGCCATGTGACGTTACAGTGCAAAGACATTATCTATGAGAAAGCAGGCCCTCACCAGACACTGAATCTGCTGCTTCCTTGAGTTTGGGCTTCCTTGCCTCCAGAACACTCGGAAATAACCTTCCGTTGTTTATAAACCTCGAAGTTGATGGTATCTTGTTATAGAAGACTGAATGGACTATTACATTTCTCAGTATTGTTTTAACTATTCAGGGATCCTTTCAATTCTGTGTGAATTCCAGGATCAGCTTTCTCATCTCTGCAAAAAAGGCTGATGAAATCTTGATAGAGACTGCACTGAGTGTGTAGATTACTTTGGGTTATATTGATACCATCCTATCCATGAACAAAGAATGTTTTTCTAATTATTTATGCCCTCCTTAATTTATTTCAACTTTTAAAAATAGTTTTCAGCATGCAAGTCTTTCATCTTGGTTAAATTTATTCCTAGGTATTCTATTCTTTTAGATACTATTGTAAATATAATTGCTCTCTTAAATTTCATTACAGGTTATTTACTACTAGTGTGTAGAAATACAACTGATTTTTGCTGAGTTCATTTATCAGATCTAATTTTTTTGGTAGATTATCATTTATGAATAGAGATAGTTTTATTTATTTATTTACAATCTGGGTGTTTTTTTTTTTCTTTTTCTTGTCTCATTTTCATGGTAGGACTTTCAGTAACAACAATGAAAGCATGCATCTTACTCTTATCCTGATCTTTGGGGAAAAGCTTTCAGTCTTTCACCAGTATCATGTTAGCTCTATATTTCTCATAAATGTGTTTTTTAAAACCATGTTGAGGAAGTTCCCTTCTGTTCTTAGTTTTCTGTGTGATTTTATCATGCACGCATGCTGGATTTTGTCAAATACTTTTTCCGCATCAGTTGAGATGACTATTTTCTTCCTTCATTCTATTAATACAGTATATTAAATTGATTGACTTTTCATGTTAACAATCTTTGGATTGCTGCTCTGTCATGGTGCATATACTTTAAATATGCTGTTGAATTCAGTTTGTAAGTATTTTATGAAAGAGTTTTACATCTATATTGATAAGAAATAACCGTTTGCAGGTTTCTTTTCTTCTTATATATATTTTTTTGGCTTTGGCATCAGGGCAATGCCAGCTTTGTAGAATAAATAGGAAGGTACTCGCTTTTCTTTTATATTTTGGAAATAACAGTGACAATTTTTCTTTCAATGTTTGGTAGAATTCACTAGTGAAGTTATCTGGTCCTGGGATTTTCTTTGAGAGGGTTTTGATTATTGATATGAGATATTTCTTCTTTTTATTGTAGGTATGTCTAGCTATAAATTTCCTCTGAACACTTCTTTTGCTGTATCATGTAAGTTTTGGCATGTTGTAGTTTCATTTTCATTCATCTCAATATATTTTCTATATTTACCTGTGATTTCTTCTTTGACCTCTTGGTGGTTTCCATATTGTTTAATTTCTATAAAACTGAATTTTTCAGTTTTCCTTCTGTTATCGATTTTTGGTTCCATTCCACTGTGGTCAGAGAAGATGTGTTGCATGATTTTAGTCTTTATAAATTTATTGAGAGTTGTTTTGTGGCTTAACCCGTGGTTTGGTTTAATGATGTTCCACATGCACTTGCAGTTAATGTGTATTATGCTATTGTCAACAGAGTGCTTCATATAAAGTCAATCTTCATTATGCATAGATTGCATAATTTCCAATTAGCCCACCCACTAAAAATTATTCATAATTCTGAAATCACATAGCTTTTACATTAGTTCGTGGACACGGGCGTGTTCAGAGCAGTGAAAAATGAGTTGCCTGAGACACACATTCTCAGCTCAGATTGAACAAGGCAATGTTCTGCCTTCTTTTTAAAGTTTCTATGCGATAGACAAGTGTCCTTTT
This sequence comes from Callimico goeldii, assembly GCA_963573925.1. Lineage (NCBI taxonomy): Eukaryota > Metazoa > Chordata > Mammalia > Primates > Cebidae > Callimico > Callimico goeldii. Next base: position 20,547 of record CAUYOR010042385.1, on the reverse strand, counting down.
TGTTACCCATGCAGTGCTATGCTTTTCATATTTTTGTGTTTATTATTAATGACTTTTCTGTTTAAAATGGCTCCCAACCATTACAGTGGTGTCTGGTGTTTCTAAGTGCAAGAAGGTTGTGGCATGCCTCACAGAGAAAATACATGTTCTATAATCATTATTAAGGAACAAGTTATAGTGCTATTGGTTATGAATAAATGTTAATAAACAATACATATTGCATAAAGTGTCTTTAAACAGAAATGCACACAAAACAAACTCATGTACTGATCAGTTGATGGAAACATTACCAGAGTAACTCTGATTAAGAGTAACAATTTAATATTTGCTATTAAGTTCATGGTGACTTTATAGAACATTACTACTGCAAATAGCAAAAAATCAACTGTATTTCTGTTGGGTTTAGTTTGTTTATATTGTTCAACTCTTCTATTCCCTTATTGATCTCTGTCTACATATTCTATCCACTATTGGAAATGGTATCAAAAACTCCAACTGTTATTGTAGAACTGTTTCTCTCTCAATTCTGTCAATGTTTGTTCCATATATTTTGGGGTACTGTTGTTTGGTGTAATGTCTATAATTTTTATATCTTCTTGATAAACTCACCCTTATCACCATATAATGCCTGTCGTGGTCTCTTTTAACAGTTTTTGGCTTAGAATCTATTTTGTTGGATATTACTCTAGCACTCTGATTTATTTTTGGTTGTAATTTGCAGAAAATATGTTTTTCCATCCTTTACTTTCAAGGTATTTGTCTTTTTGGATCTCAAGTGAATCTCTTGTAGACAGCATGTAATTTAATCACGGTTTTTGTTTATTTTCTGATCCATTTTCCAATCTCTGCCTTTTTATTTGAAAGTTGAATCTATTTACATTTGAAGTAATTACTGATAAGGAAGGAACTGCTTCTGTCAATTTGCTGTTAATTTTTATATGCCTTATAGTTTCTGTGGTTGGCATAAATATATCAGCTCCAAAAAAAAAAAAAAAAAGAAAGAAAAGAAAAAAAGAAGAAACAAAATGAGGCCAGAGGCTTACAATTGTTCCATTTTTAAAAATCTTTACGGTAATGAGAAAACCATCTTCAACCTTTAAGTAAAACTAATTTAGCAGGATGCATGTGTGGTTTTAAGATCACAGGGTTTCAGGACTGCAGCTTATGGCTCCTTAACTTACCGCTCCTAGAACAAAAGGCTGAGAGCGAAAGAGTAATTTTTACCATTGTAATTCAACAACAGCCATCCATGTAATTTTCTTTTCTTTTCTTTCTTTTCTTTTGAGATGGAATCTTGCTCTGTCACCCAAGCTGGAGTGCGGTGGTGTGATCTCAGTTCACTGCAACCTCTGCCTCCTACATTCAAGTGATTCTCCTGCCTCAGCCTTGCAAATAGCTGGGATTACAGTCACGTGCCAACACACCTGGCTCATTTTTCATTTTTAGTAGATAAGGGGTTTCACCATGTTGGCATGTAATTTTCAAATTTCTTATCTTTTAAGAAGAATAAGAAAATTCCTAACGTTTGTGGAGCTTCTAGCTGGCTCTGTGCTAGAACCTTTTTTTTCTTTCTCATTTCGATGAGGACTTGTATTAATCAAGTAATATTCATTAACTACTGGTCTTGAGGGGCCTTTTTCATTTTCTAATGAAGCCTTCAACCATTGCTCTTCATTTACATCTGTGAATCCAGATTTTTAGAAGGTTCAAGGGAATCTTTAATATTTCTGAGCAGGCATCTATCTATATTTCTTCTCCAGGTCCCTTTTTACTTATCACTCCATAGTGCTTGAGGATAGGACAGATGAGTTCCACTCTCTCCAAGGCCTCTTAGAATAAAATAAAGCCAGCACTCAACTTTTTATCTTTACATTCAATCTTCCTAACATATTAAGAATAAAACAAACAAAATAAGCTGAAATTGTTTTCTTTTTGATCATAGGCATAAAACCAGCCTGGAAAGGGGGAGTGACATATTAGCCTTCTTCCTTAGAATAGTGGTTTCCAAATTTTCTTTAAAAATAAAAAAGCAATAACCAGTTTATCTATAATAAAAAAGCTATAAGCAGACTTCCAAAATGTAGATGTAGAGAGGCAGAACCACTCAGTTTGAAACTACAGGAAAGGGGAAGATGTGAAGTCTGAATCTGTGGCCCTGCTCCCAGCCTTTACCCCACAATTCTGTCTTCCAGGATTTCTCAACCTTGGCTATACATTAGAATTGCCAGAAGGTTTAAAAAAACCCTGATCCCAGGTTCTCCCCAGACCAACTAAATAAGAATATCTGGGGATAAGACAGACGTATCACCATGTTTTGAAATTCTCCAGATGAATCCAAAGTTTGAGGTTGGAACCATTGTGAGAAAGGGAGACAACCCCACCTAAACGGTCTATTTTTTATGTGAGAGCAGTCATAGACTTTTCTCTCCATTATCCAGGACACCCAGAAATGACAGAACTATCTGGACAGCTGGATTAATATAATTTCATTTGTTTTGCTCTTGTTTCACACATGACAGGTTAGAACAGAAAGTGAGTTTTTTTCGGGTGTAACAATGTCAGCAGACCTTTTATTTTATTGTGTAAAATAAAATAGCCCATATGTTTATAAGCAAACAACTTGTAATTTGACACCCGAAGAGAATATTTTTCAGAAGGAATTATGCCAGAGGTCAAAAGAAGAAGAAAAATTAAAATCATTCCTTTCCCTACTTTGAAAAGTTAGATGATCAGAGAAAAATCTACGCAGAGTATCTCATTCCTCTCATTATGTCTTCTCTCCTCTGTATGAGGAGACAGTAAAGGGATTAATGAAGACTCTCTGTAGCATCATTAACAGAGAACTCCTCTTTGTCTGATGATTTCAGAAGATTAAAGTGTTTCTACTTCTGAAGATCAGAATTGTGAGCACTTTCCCCCCACTTCACCTCAGGAAGTTCTCATTGTCCTTACTGAAGGTATTTAAACAGAAACAACTTAATGGATTTAGATATTAAGAAATCTATTGAAGAATCAAAACACTATAAAAATTGCCAATGAAAGAGCCAGTAATAAACATGTTTTGGAAAGAAAAGTTCAAAATTCATGAGGCCAGGGAGTGAACGAATAAGCAATACAAATAAAGATATCAATTTCCAAAAGAAGAGACTTGGGGTTTTCTAATTTTAAGGCTTCATACATTTTGCTTTACGTGAATTTAATCCCTACAAGGCGATCCTAGTAAGGAAATCTCTTATCATTTTACGCATGTTGAGGACAAGTTGAGAATATGGGCTGCGTGTGTGGGCTTTTGTTCTTACTCAGCGAAGTCAACTGGCTAGTGAATATAGTGAATATTGACTCCCACGTTCCCTTTCATGTCAGAGAGACCCAGCCATGACCATATTGCAGAGCACACCATGAACTGCAGGCTGATGAAGGCAGAAGGGGCAGACTCTCCTAGCAGTAATCCCAACAGTTTCATACCATGAACTGCAGGCTGATGAGGGCAGAAGGGGCAGGCTCTCCTAGCAGTAATCCCAACAGTTTCATATGGAGACTGCCTATGGAAGTCCCTACATTTGCCTGGTTCTCTCATTTCTAGCTTTCAGATGTCATGTTGTAAAAACTAAAATCGAATGGACATTTTTTAAGTACATTGAAAGTTTTCTATTATTTACGATCTTTGCATGATGACTACTGCTTCCTACAGAGATCTGGAACAACCGCATTGGGCAAACGTCTTTCATATCCACAGATCTAGCCTGCACCATTAGGGTTTGGGCACAGAGAAGAAAGAACCACGCATTTAAATTATTTCATGAGGAAAAGAAAGGGGAACTAAGTGGAAGTGGGAGAACAAGAGGAAGAAAACTAACAATGGATTGAGCACTTTTTACATCCGAGGTGCGGTACAAGCCTCTTTATGTGTTTATTGTCAAATGAGGAAAGAGAAGCTCCGATGGGTTTGTTGATATGCCCAAACCTGCTCTGCTAGAAAGCGGGGCACCTGCTTTCTCAGGTTCCAGATTCCTTGTCTCTTACATGATGCCACTCCACCACTTCACAGAAAAAGTAAAAAGCAAATCAAACAAACAAGCAACACAAAAGGCCAAGTGCAAGATGCAATATCTGCTCATTCTAACCCTTAAATGTAGCTCTTCTCATTGTCGAGATGGGCTCTGATGTAAGGACACTTGCCTCAAATGGTCAAAGCACATTGACAGACATTTCCTTGCGTCCCTCCGGCTGCCACGCAGGTGCAGACTCTGCAAGCAGCTTTCTCTGTTGATGTTGCCTCTGGGACTCCTCATTTCCCTGGGGCTGGAAACCCAAGTCCATGATGTTGTAAGGGCTCCCCTCTTGCTGATAACTGCCACATTTCCTTGATGTTAAAGGGCTTGGAAGAGCCCCAGATTTGCATATCTCAGTGCACAGATGGGTTCAGAATTTCAGGGTTTGGAGCTGAGGTTCAGAAAAGTGAGACATTCTAGGGAGATGTTGACTTAACTCCAAGAATTAGGGGTCCTCAGATAAAAACATCTGACCCACCTACAAATCAAGAATTTTAAAGAATCTTAAAGTGATGTGTGGACTTAGAGTCATTATGAGAACTATTTTGCTTACATCATAAGAATGTTATTCATGACCATTCATTAAAGACGTCAAGTGCCTTTGTATATGGACATGGCCATCTATTGTCTTCACAATGACTCGATGGTAAAATCTCAGTCCCATGTTTACTGAAGTCATGAATACTCAGCCAAGGTAGGCCATTTGGCCAAATTCACACAGCAAGTAAATTACAGAATGGGAATTCTAACACAAGTCCGTTTCCAGGATAAGCGTTTCACAACTGCTCCCCTGATTATGGGTAAAGCCGATGTGTGTGGACTAAGCTGGTAACCCTAAAAATCACTTAACCTCTATTTGTTTATCTATATTTTTCTTATCACAAATTTAAATTGAGAATTCCAGTTATGTAATTATCTACTAATAAAGAATAACTACTTATACCAAGGCATACTATTAAATATATTTACTCAAATGTGTGTTTTATTTTTAAAATTTTAATTGACACATAATGTTGTATTTATGAGGTACAGTGTGATATTTTGATATATTCTGTAAAAATTAAGTCAGGGTTTTTACCATATTCATCACCTCATACATTTATCTTTCCTTTGTGGTGAGAACATTCAAAATCCCCTCTTTTATGTGTCTTGAAACGTACAATGTAACATTGTTAACAATAGTCACCTACTGCTCAATAGAACACCAGGATTTATTCCTGCTAACTGTAACTGTCTACCTATCGCTGTCTCTCTCTATTCCCCTCTCATCCCTCCGCTCCCCAGCTTCAGTGACAACTATTACACTCTGTACTTTATGAGATCAACTTTAGATTCCACATATAGTGGGATCATGTGGTATTTATCTTTCTGTGCCTCGCTTATTTCACAGAGCGCTTCACACACTGGTTTTTCTCAACATAACATATTTCGAAGGCTTTCCAGTATCAGCACATACAGTTCTAGCTCATGTTTTGATGACTGTATATTTTTTCATTATATGGTTGTATTTAACAGAGTCCATGCTGAAGAATATCTAAGTTAGTACCGGGTTTTTGTTATTGCAAGCATGGCTTCAGTGACCCCCTTTTGAACATAATTTTGGGTACATCTTTTTTTTTTTTTTGAGACAGAGTTTCACTCTTGTTACCCAGGCTGGAGTGCAATGGAGCGATCTCAGCTCACCGCAACCTCCATCTCCTGGGTTCAGGCAATTCTCCTGCCTCAGCCTCCTGAGTAGCTGGGATTACAGGCACACACCACCATGCCCAGCTAATTTTTTGTATTTTTAGTGGAGACGGGGTTTCACCATGTTGACCAGGATGGTCTTGATCTGTTGACCTCGTGATCCACCCGCCTCGGCCTCCCAAAGTGCTGGGATTACAGGCTTGAGCCACCGCGCCCGGCCTTGGGTACATCTTCTGGGTAAACTTGGAGCAGAATCGTGGAGTCAGAGTACAGGCAAAACAGTGATAGAGGCTGCCTACTTGCCTTCCAAAGGAGTTGAGTCTGTTTACCAGCTGCAATGTACGAAGGGGCTCTTTTCCCTTTAAACTTGTGAATATTGGGCATTCTTAAATTTTAATTTTTGTGCTAATCTCCTAGATAAATTATGAAACCTTTATTTTTGAGATATAATTCATATAACAAAATTGACCCCTTAAAAGTATATCATACTGTGACTTTTAGTATATTCATATTCTTGTGCAACATTGCAGAATATTTTCATCACCCCCAAAACAAAAAGAAACATCATATTATTAGTGGTCACTCTTCATTCTCCCATCCCTCAACCTAGTCCCGGACTACCACCAATCTACTTTCTGCCTATATAGATTTGCTTATCCTGGACATTTCACACAAATGGAATTATATAATATGTGACCTTTTGTGTCTGGCTTCTTTCACTGAGCATGTTTTTAAGATTTATCCATGATGTAGTCATAAATTAGTATTTTCTTTTTATGGCTGAGTAACGTTCTTTGTTTGGATATACTACAATTGGTTTAACTATTCATCAGTTAACAGATACTGAGCTTGTTTACACTTTATGAGTATTAAGAGTAATTCTGTTATGATACTTTATGTCCAAATTTTTGTGTGAACATAGGTTTTCAGTTCTCTTTGGGTATATACCTAAGAGTGGACTTCCTGGGTCACGTGGTAACTCTATGTTTAACATTTTATAGAACTGCCAAACTGTTTTTTCAAAGTGGCTGTATCATTTCACATTCCCCTCAAAATGCTCAAGGGTTTAATTTCTTTAATCCTCACCAATACTCGTTATTGCCTGTCTTTTAAAATACAGTCACCTTAGTGAGTTATATGGTTTGGCTCTGGGTCCTCACCCAAATATCATCTTAAATTACAATCCCCACAATCCCTACATGTCAAGGGAGGGTCCTGGTGGGAAGTGATTCAGTCATGGGGGTGGTTACCCCCATGCTGTTCTTACGATAGTGAGTGAGTTCTTAGGAGCTCTGATCATTTCATAACGGACTTTTCTCCCTTTGCTCACTCTCACCTGCTGCCATGTAAGATGTGCCTGCTTCCCTTTCTGCCATGATTGTAAGTTTCCTGAGGGCTTTCCAGCGATACAGAACTTGAGTCAATTAAATCTCTTTTCTTTATATATTACTTGGCCTTTTACAGTTCTTTATAGCAGTGTAAAATCAGACCACATATCTTAAAAGTTTTCCCATATCAGCACAGACAGTTTTAGCTCACATTTTAATGACTGTACATTTTTTTCATTATATTTATTCTTTTATTTACATTTATATTTATTCTTGTATAAATATTCTTGTATTTAACAGAGTCCATGCTGATGAATGTCCAAGTGGATTCTAGCTTTTTTGTCATTGCAAACCCATGCATATAAAATTGTATCTCAAGAGGGTTTTGATTTGCATTTCCTTAATCATTTATCTTGAGCATCCTTCCATGCTTATTGGCCATTTGCACATTCTTTTGTAGAAATATCTATTTAAGTTCTTTGTTCACTTTTAGGATTGGATGACTTGTGTTTCAACTGTTGAGCTGTAAAAGTTGTTCATATATTCTGGACACCATATTGTTATCGGATAAATGATTTGTAAAGATTTTCTTCCATCCTAGAGGGCTTTTTATTTTCCCGAGAGTATGTTTTGTAGCACAACAGTCTTTAATTTTGATGAAGTCCAACTTATCTATGATTTTTCTTTGGTTGCTTGGGCTTTAGGTGTCATATCTAAGAAACCATTGCCTAATATAAATATTTATACTGACATTTTCTTCTAGGAGTTATACAGCTTTAGCTGTTACAGGTAGATCTTTGATTCATTTTGAGTTGATTTTTGTACATGGTGAGAGTTGAGGGTCCAGCTTCAGTTTTTTGTATGTAGCTATCCATTTATCACAGCGCCACTTATTGAAAAAACTATTTTTTATGCATTGAATCGTTTTTGAAAATTAATTGCTTCCACATTTATGACAATTTCTAGACTCTCAATTGTGTGTCATTGTTCTGTATGTCCATCCTCACACCAGTACCACACAGTCTTGATTACATTTATGACAATTTCTAGACTCTCAATTGTGTGTCATTGTTCTGTATGTCCGTTCTCACACCAGTACCACACAGTCTTGATTATTGCTGTTTTGTAGTCAGTTTGGAAATTGGGAACTTTGGATTTTCCAATGTTGTTCTTTTTCAAGATTTTTGACTATCCTATATCCCTTGCATTTTCATATGAATGTTAGAGTCAGCTTATAAATTTCTGCAAAAATGTCATCTGGATTTTAATAAATATTACGTTGAATGTGAATCTGTATATTGATTTGGGGACTACTGCCAACTTGACAATATTATCTTCTAACCTATGAACACAAGATACACTGACATTTATTTGTCTTCTTTAATCCTTCATAGTTTTTAGTCACTGTTCTACTTCTGTTGCCATATTATTATTTTTGATGCTACTATAGACTTTCTTGATTTCATTTTCAGAATGTTCATTGTTTTTGTACAGAAATCCCTGCATCCTGCAACTTTGCTGAACTTGATTACCAGCTCTCATAATTTTTGTGGATTTGTTAAAATTTTCTACAAATAAGATTATGACAAATACAGATAATTTTGCTTTTTCCTTTCTAACCTGAGTGCTTTTTTTGTTCTGGTAAAAAAGCACATACTGTGAGATCTACTCTCTTAACACATTTTTAAGTGTACAATATAGGATTGTTAACCACAAACAGAAAGTTGCACAGCAGATCTCTGAGTCCAGCCAAACACAAACAGCCTGGTATTCCAGAATCCAGCAGCAGGTCGCACAATAAAACTTCTCAGGAATGAGGCCGTGAAGGTGTCCCAGCCTCATTCTGCCCTCTCCACTGACTGCCGCATGAGGCCATGAAGGTGTCCCAACCTCATTCTCCACTGACTGCCAGGCTGCTGGTTTTCATCATGATTGTAGGATGTTGGCTTTTAAGACTACCATGGGTGGTGCATGCCTGTAATCCCAGCTACTCGGGAGGCTGAGGCAGGAGAATTGCCTGAACCCAGGAGGCGGAGGTTGCGATGATCTGAGATCGCGCCATTGCATTCCAGCCTGGGTAACGAGCGAAACTCCGTCTCAAAAAAAAAAAAAAAAAGAAAAAGTGAAATTAATTTTAATATAAATACTTAATACCTCTAACATATTAATATATAATCAACATAAAAAATCGTCAATGAGGCCGGGCACAGTGGCTCATGCCTGTAATCTCAGCACTTTGGGAGGCTGAGGCACATGGATCACGAGGTCAGGAGATCGAGATCATCCTGGTCAACATGATGAAACCCCATCTCTACTAAAATACAAAAAACTAACCAGGCTGGTGGCACACCCCTAGAGTCTCAGCCACTGTGGAGTCTAAGAAAGGAGCATCGCTTCAACCTTCAGGGTGGAGCTAGTAGTGAGCCGAGATTGCACCACTGCACTCCAGCCTGACTACAGAGTGAGACTCTGTCTCAAAAACAAACAAAACAAAAAGACAATTATTAATGAGATAGTTTCTTTTGTATGGTGTCTTCAAAAACTGGTATGTATTTTACATTTACAGAACACCTCAGTTTAGACCAGCCAAATTTCAAGTGCTCAAAAACCATACGTTGGGCTGGGCACGGTAGCTCATACCTGTGATCCCAGTACTTTGGGAGCCCAAGGTGGGTGGATCACTTGAGACCAGGAGTTCGAGACCAGTCTGGCCAACATGGCAAAACCCTGTCTCTACTAAAAATATAAAATTAGCCGGGTGTGGTGGTGCATGCCTGTAATCCCAGCTACTCGGGAGGCTGAGGCAGGAGAATAGCTTGAGTCCAGGAGGTGGAGGTTGTGGTGAGCTGAGATTTCGCCACTGCACTCCAGTCTGGGTAAAGAGCAAGACTCTGTCTCAGAAAAAAAAAAAAAAAAAAGCAAAAAGAAAAAGCCAAATATGGTTACTGATTGCCATATTGGAAAACACTGTTCTAGAGTATCACTCTTTAATGCATCTATATTATCCAGATAAACATATCTTATTGATATATTTAGGTATCATTCACAAATTATGCTTACTTAAGCCACCTTAATCTTGGTTGCAATTAAAAGTTTGCTTATTTTGTGTAGAACTATGCTGAGAGTAACCTTATTGCTCGTGCCTTAAACAAAACAGTAGTTAATCATTAACAACTTTAAAGATATTTACTTACAACTTTAGAAAATATTCTTAATAGCTTAGAGTTTTTTAAAGACTCTTAATTTTATGTATCTTTGGACAATTTAATTTCTATATGTTCTGATAGTGGATCTGAAGTCATTTATTTTTTTTGAGATGGAGTCTTGCTCTTGTTGCCCAGGCTGGAGTGCAGTGGCACAATCTAGGCTCACAGCAACCTCCACCTCCCAGGTTCAAGTGATTTTCCTGCCTCAGCCTCCCGAATAGCTAGGATTACAAGCACATGCTACCATGCCCATAGTTTTCATATTTCTAGTAGAGATGGGGGCCCCTATGTTGGCCAGGCTGGTCTCGAACTCCTGATCTCAAGTGATCTGCCTGTCTCAGCCTCCCAAAGTGCTAGGATTACAGGCATGAGCCACTGTACCTGACATGAGATTATTTTTAATGAACTACAAGATCAAATCTGTGGTCTACATAAGATAGCACAGCTCCAACATAGTACCTTGTGCCTGCAAAAACGCTAGGAGAGACAGATGCAGAGCCACAGTGAACACTGGGAAAGAGGTGACCCAGAACAGTGAGATTAGTCAGATGATCCCTACTACTAATTTAATATGTGTGGCCTAAGTACTTAAACTGTCTGAGCCTTGGTCTCCTCCTTGGCAAATGGAGGATAAGAAGTCCCAAGGCTGTCGTGATTATTAATATGCAGAAGTAGCATACACTGAAAGCGTAGGACAAGGGGGTAATATCACTGCTCGTATTTGTTACTATTTTTATACAGAGATGGGGTGTCGCTGTGTTACCCAGGCTGGCGCTGAGCTACTGGCCTCAAGGGATCCTCCCGCCTTGCTCTCCAAATTTGCTGGCACAAGCCACTCTGCCCGGCCCTATTCTGCATTTAGATACTCATATAGCCAAACATGTGAAGAGATCATTGGGTAACGGATGGTAATAGACCCTTCTGCCCATTTTTGAAAGCTACGTTTTTTAACTTTTCTTAGACTAAAGGAAAAGTGATTCTGTTTCCATGCACTGTTATATTCAAATTTAAGTATCACTACATCACCACGTGTCTGAATCCCAATTGACATATTGTGTAGTAAAAATAATAGTGCAGGAAAACTAGAGAAATTGTGTATTAATTAGCCAATTACGATGTACTTGTGGAACTTTTAAAACATAACTTCACCCGGACTCTTAAAACTGTGTTTGTCAAGTTCTTTAGAAAGCTGTGTTAAGATGTTAGCAAGAAAATTTCTGATTTTTCAAAAAACAAACTTGTCAAAATTTATTTGGCAGGTTTACGACTTTATTAATAACTTTACTATTTGGCAGGGAGCATCCTAATTGAAAATAATTTCTAAATGGTATAAGACTACATGATTCCCATCCACTTGTTGGTCCTGACCTAAGTACGCTTCTGATACAGAAAGTGACACTGGGCTTAGTATGACTTTATTCTGTTTGGGTTAAGCAACTTACTCTCCCTTGGATGCTATCCAGAAGCTACAGCCGGCAGAATGTGGGGTCGTTTGGCTACTGTGGATGGAGCTGCAGGGAGCACATTCCATCAGTACTGTGCAGTCAGTACCGCCTGCCTATTTGCTTCTGAGTACAATAGTCTATGGTCTATAAAGCACTAAATGGCTGGGCCTTCACCACTTAGAGATCAGTCTTCCTCCCTGGGCAACTTCAGGGCGATTGAGATCAGCTGGAGGTCTGCTGCTCCTAGCTCCCAGCTTCCATCTACAGGGAACCAGAAGCAGGGACTCTTCCTAGAAAGGCCCTCACTTAGGAAATGCCTTGCCTTCCATTAGCTAACAAAGAACTAATCTGGGAATATTTAGAGCATGGCAGGAAGCCCATCTTTTAAGCAGAGTTGAAAAGCAGAGCATTTCTGCTCTTTCAAAAGAACAATGCATTCAATGAGAACTCTCTCAAATTCATTAAAGCCTCATATTCAAATAATACACACAGTACATTTTCTCCTTTCTCCCCTTCAAGTCTTGATTATTCGCTGGCTCACTCCTCTAGTTCCTTTGTTTGGCCCTTTTCTCACTGCTCTCCTCCCACGTAGGGGCTAAACGATTGAATGAGAAAAACATTTTAATGCTTGATACAGTTTTTGAAATTTTCAACTTTAGATTTGACCTAATAGGAACACCTTTATCCATATTCATTTATTTATACATTCACCCAGCAAATATGAATCAAAGCCTAATATATGCCAGAACATAGATAGATGCTTCAGATACAGTAGAAAACAGAATGAACAAAAGCCCGGCCTTTGTAGAGGTTACGGCTTATTTAGATAGAAGGAAAATAAACAACTATGTATGTGTAACACCAAAGTATGTAAGTGCTGTGAAGAAAAACAAAGCAGAAGAAGGAATGAGAGATTTTTCTCTTAGATAATATGATCTGGAGAGGTGATAATTGACCAGAGAGATGAATGAAGTCAAAAGCATGAACGGCGCAGGTATATGGGTGGTCACCAAGTGCAAAGGCACTGAGGCCGACTCATGCTTGGTATGCTATATTGAAAAGAAAAGGAGTAGGATTGGTGAGGAATACAGCCAGGGTTAGGTCACCGAAGGCCTTGTAGGCAGTAGCAACAACTGTTTCACTCTAAATGTGATGGAAAGATGTGATATGGTTTCCAGTGGGAATGCCGATCTGCTCTGTGATGAAAATGATCTCTGAAGAATGGTCTCTACAGGTCAGGCAGAACTATGGGCCACTGGGGTCAACAAGGTGAGAGGAAATGGTTCCCTTGGTCTTGAGTGCTGAGTAGTGAGATTTGGGATATATTTTAAAGGAATACTCAACTGGTTTTGCTGATGGATAGGATGCAAGATTTGAGGGAAAGGAAAGAGTAAAGGATGACTCCAAACATTTTGTCAGAAAATTAATTAATATTCTTTGCAGAACTGTTAGGTACTGCTAGGAGCGAAGTAATTCCAACCTATAACAATGCTCACAAAAGAGAAATTAGGAGTTACCATTATCCAATTTGCAATAGGAATGACCATACAGTTTCTTTTAATAGCAAGATCCTTTAGTGCAGTTGAAGTGTGATTCAGTTATTATAAAATCCATTTAGAAAGAATTATTCAGGAACATAAGTTAAATCCACCTGCATTTAGCGTTGGGAGAGAATAGCCAAAGGCATGCCCTCCCCTGCCATCTAAGGGCACATCATTAGGGTGACCAGGTATACCTGTTGGCCACAGGACAAGATGTCTACTCCCTTGGCACAAGTGACACACTTCTTTGCATTCTTAAAAGTGTCTTAGTTTGGACAGTAAATCACATGCCCACCCTACAACATAATCCAAATATAGAAAATAAACTCAGCAGCTTAAATTATTTTTCATGCAAAAAGATAGAAAATCTGGAGACATTAAGAAAAAATTGGAGGTAAACCATCCCTCCTGCAAAGCCTGATGCCAGCAACAAAGGTAGCAGGATGACAAAGAATGGCATCTCACATCTACATGTGTTTATAGTTGCACATAAATTCTACCCTATCCTACGTGCTGGATATTCAGATCACAGTCTACAGTAAATGCTTCATATTCCTGATGACCTCAGAATACTTCCACAAAGTACCCCAGTCACACCAGGATATGTTTTTCTATTTTTCATCAGCTACCACTGGATCTCAAGTAAATGAGGTAATTCTGTTTAATAGTAACAGTATGGTTGTATTAACAGGAACAGAAAATTTAAGCCTGTTGGAGGTTTTACCTAAAGGGCAAAATCACCAAGATAGGCCTACGGTACCTTTAAATTGTTAAAAATTATAAACAAACAAATAAAATCACTGCCCCTGGTCTGAAAGGAGCAGTAACCTGTGCCCATGTACTCTGTGATTTTTCAAGCCCTAGCCTCATTACCTTCAATCCTGCTTCAGACTCTGGTTTCTCTGAATGTAGCCAAGTCTAAAGTTACTCACTCGTCCCTCCTTCCCTCCCTCCTCTCTCTCTCTCTCTCTCTCTCTCTCTCTCTCCCCTTCTCTTTTTCTCTCTTTTAGCTGAGTCTCGCACCCTCTCCTGGGCTGGAGTGCAGTGTAGCGATCTCGGCTCACTGCAACCTCTACCTCGTGGGTTCAAGTGATTCTCCTGCCTCAGCCTTCCAAGTAGGTGGGATTACAGGCACGTGCCACCACACTTGGCTAATTTTCTGTATTTTTAGTAGAGATGGGTTTCCACCATGTTGGCCAGAGTGGTCTCGAACTCCTGACCTCATGATCTGCCCACCTCAACCTCCCAAAGTGCTGGGATTACAGGCATTAACTACCATGCCCACCCATGCTACCCTTTCTGGATTCTGAGCTGTGCTTTGAGCCCTGTCACTAAACCTGGAATGACATCTTCTTGCTAAATAATTCCCAGAAAAGGGAGTGTTGTATGCCAAGATATGGATGATTATATTGTTATTACTACTACTGCCACTACTGCTACTACAACCGCTGCTCACAAGATGATGATGGTGGTGGGATCGTTGTAGCTATGACCATAATAATCAACAATTTTAATAGTTACATACTGTGGAAGAAATGAAAAGAAGTCAGTGATTCGGTCTTTGGCCCTAAAAAGCTTATAATGTGCAAATAGTCGCTGCTCATTATATTTTATTGATTCACATTCTTTAATGTAAGGGAATTAAAAATTATAATTAAGGCTTACAAAGGTCTGATTTTTAGACAAGTAATATTACATGACATTTTGCCTTTCCGCCTGGGATTTTGGGAAGTTTATAAATATTACCTTGATAAACTTCACAAAACCCCTCTCAGGCTGTATGCGGAAAACTAATTACTGATAGTTAATGAAGGAAAAACACATACATCAAGATCAAGTGATCTGCCCCCAAATCAAAAATGGCTTTTCTACTCTGCTTTTCCCTTGTGTACAATGGTAAAATTCACCACCACACACAAGATTCTGTGAAGTTTTTCATAAGCATTATACTATTTATCTCAACATAAAAGTGAAAGAAGCACAACATGTTCTAGTAACCTCAGCTTTCAGGTTAAAATAGTGAGGCTTACAAAATTCAAAGCACTTTCCTCTAGTCATCCGACTATTTTATCACCAAACACAGTGTTCTTTCTACTGTTGGAGGGAAGGCAGCACATGGAGTATACAGGAGAGACAATTCAACACAACCCTGTTTTAACATAAAGAAGGTTTTCTACAACTCACAGGCCAACAAGAAACTAACCATTGTAGCTTATTTTCAATAGTGAAGGTTATCTGGAAGGCAGTATATACGTTTTATTTTTGGCCGCTGAGTTTTATTCTGAAGCAGCATTGGGAAATTTGCTAAGTAAAAGCACCCTGAGGTTAATCCGTTTTGTATGACGTGGGAGACTTTGAATAAGGCATACACTGGTTCCCAACTTTGTCAGCTTCAATAGTGGGTTTTTATATACTCTATTGTCCACAAAGCAGAGTGTGCTTGTTCACCTGAACATTATTTATTTTGATGCTTTTTCAACTCATTCACAATAAATCCCTTCCATTGTATATATTACCCACAGCACAGATAAAACGACCATGTTGCGATTTATTATAGCCTCATTTTCCCTTTCCATGTGGCACTCCTTCTAGGCCTGCTCACACTCAAGACCATCTCCTCCTACCAAACTCCAGGCCTCATCTGCCTTTGGAAGCAGTGGGGTAAAATATCTCTTCCAATTTGTTGATATCCTGTGGATGCTCAGAGGGTGACCTCTTCTCCATGTATTGCAGTTTCATGACACATTCCTAAAAGCCTAAAGTAACTCAGATGCCTTGGTCTCCAGTTGGCCTCATGTTCTGTGTCAGCTTCAGAGAGCATCTAGATTTCTAGAGCATCCTCAACATCTCACCTGTGACAGTAGAGGGTATCCTTCAGCAGGGGTGCAACCTGTGTTAGATACTGCTCTAACCATTTTACACAGATCACCTCGTTTACGGTCACAGTCCTGTTGTAGTAGTAGTTACTATTTTATCAGTGAGTATTAGATAAGTGATTTGCCCAAAACCACCCAGGTAGTAATTGGCAAAGCTGAGATTTAAAACCTAGTTTATCTGGCCGGGTGTGGTGACTCACCCCTGTAGTCCCAGCACTTTGAGAGGCTGAGGTGGGTGAATCATGAGGTCAGGAGTTCGAGACCAGTCTAGCCAATATGGTGAAACCCTGTCTCTACTAAAAATACAAAGTTAGCAAGGCGTGATGACACATGCCTGTAGTCCCAGCTACTAGAGAGGCTGGGCAAAAGAATTGTTTGAACCCAGGAGGCAGAGGTTGCAGTGAACCAAGATCACACCGCTGCACTCCAGCCTGAGTGACAGAGCAGGACTCTGTCTCAAAACAAAACAAAACAAAAATAAAAACTAGTTTATCTGATTTCATGCTTCTAAACACTCTTTGGTTCATAATTTTTATCTACTACATTATATTTTCTCATGAAAAACAATTTCCTACTTATTTTAAAAGCAATTATAAGAAAACTTGGAAACCACTAGGTTTCAGGAAGGAAAGTGAACATTTTATTTCTAGTTATTGTCCTGTAACAATAACAATAGTGCTACAAGTTTGAATGGTGCTTTACAGTATATACAATTCTTCTGTGTTTACTACCTTGTTCAACTGTTACAGCCACATGAAGTAAGTTATACTGACTCCATTTTAGAGATGAGAAGTTGAGGCTAGGAGAGATAGATTGACTTGAATAAGGACCCCAACCAGGGTTCTGTAGAATCAGAATTCAAACCCTCAAATTCTAAACAATAGCTAATATGAATTCTAATATACTACAATTGGCTTCCATTAAGCTACCTAAAACTATTGGAATTACAAAATAGGGAATTTATACTCTGCAAATCTTTCCAAAATGGAAAGATGATACTTTTTAAAGATTGCTTAATGGACAGGGGAATTATCAATTTGCCACCAACTTGTGACTAATTTCCGTAAATTATAGGCTTTTATTTGATCCTTACCAAGTATGAGTGTACAAGTGTTGACAAACAGAGTCAAATGCTTTGCTATTTTAACATTTCAATTTGCGCTAGGGTATAATAGATATAGAAGATGTGAATCATAAATGCACTCTGGCCAACTTCTTTTCCGTATCCTGTCTCTAGAGTTAGGTGACAAACAGCAGCTTTTCCTAGCAATGCTGACTTGTTCAAAAAACGTGATGCTTCCTGTTAGAATGAAGCATCCCTGGCATTTATGAGGCACATGATACACCTGAGGACCACCTTACCCACCAGCCCAGTTCTTCATGGCCTCTCCTGCTTGCTCCAAACCAGAGTCTGGGTCACCTGCTGCATTTCTAGGCAGAATTGCTCCAGAGGAGGCTTATGTCATTCCTGCCCACCAATGTTGTTGTTTCCTGCCCTAACCCCTTTCTCTCTCTCTTTCTTGCTCTCTCTCTCTCTGTCTCTCTCTCTATATATATGTGTGTGTGTGTGTGTGTGTGTGTGTGTGTGTGTGTGTATATGTGTGTATGTGTATATATATGTATATATTTTATATATGTAAAATATATAGATTTACATATATATAGGTAAATATATTTTTTATTGCACTTTAGATTCTGGGATACATGCGCAGAACATGTAGGGTTGTTGCATAGGTACACACATGGCAAGGTGGTTTGCTGTCTCCATGCCCCCGTCACCTATATCTGGCATTTATCCCCATGTTATCCCACCCCAACCTCCCTAACCTCTGCTGTTCCTCCCCCCACAACCCCTGCTGTTCCTCCCCTGTTCCCCACCAACAGACCCCAGTGTGTGACGCTCCCCTCCTTGTGTCCATGTGTTCTCATTGTTCAACACCCACCTATGAGTGAGAACAAGCAGTGTTTGATTTTCTGTTCTTGTGTCAGTTTGCTGAGAATGATGGTTTCTGGGTTCATCCATGTCCCTACAAAGGACAGAAACTCATCATTTTTTATGGCTGCATAGTATTCCATGATGTGTATGTGCCACATTTTCCTTGTCCAGTTTGCCATTGCTTGGCATTTGGGTTGGTTCCAGGTCTTTGCTATTGTAAACAGTGCCACAATGAACATACATGTGCATATGTCTTTATAATAGAATGATTTATAATCCTTTGGATATAACTCAGTAATGGGATTGCTGGGTCAAATGGAATTTCTATTTCTAGGTCCTTGAGGAAGTGCCACACTGTCTTCCACAATAGTTGAAATAATTTACACTCCCACCATCAGTGTAAAAGTGTTCCTATTTCTCCATATCCTCTCCAGCATCTGTTGTCTTCAGATTTTTTAATGATTATTGCCATTCTATCTGGCATGAGATGGTTATCTCAATGTGGTTTTGATTTGCATTTCTCTAATGACCAGTGGTGATGAGCATTGTTTCATATATTTGTTGGCCTCATATATTTTCTTTTGAAAAGTGTCTGTTCATGTCCTTTGCCCACTTTTAAATTTTTTTTTTTTTCTTGCGAATCTGTTTTAGTTCTTTGTAGATTTTGGATATTAGCTCTTTGTCAGGTGGGTAGATTGCAAAACTATTTTACCATTCTGTGGTTGAAAGTTCACTCTAATGATTGTTTCTTTTCCTGTACAGAAGCGCTGGAGTTTAATTAGATCTCATTTGTCTATCTTGGCTTTTGTTGCCATTGCTTTTGGTGTTTTAGTCATGAAGTCCTTGCCTATGCCTATGTCCTGAATGGTTTTGCCTAGTCTTTCTTCTAGAGTTTTTATGGTGTTAGGTCTTACATTTAGATCATTAATCCATCTGGAGTTAATTTTAGTGTAAGGTGTCAGGAAGGGGTCCAGTTTCTGCTTTCTGCACATAGCTAGCCAGTTTTCCCAATACCATTTATTAAACAGGGAATCCTTTTCCTAATGCTTGTTTTTGTGAGGTTTGTCAAAGATCAGATGGTTGTAGATGTGTGGGGTTATTTCTGAGGCATCTGTTCTGTTCCATTGGTCTATATCTCTGTTTTGGTACCAGTACCATGCTGTTTTGATTACTGTAGCCTTGTAGTATAGTTTGAAGTCAGGTAGCCTGATTCCTCCAGCTTTGTTCTTTTGCTTAGAATTGTCTTAGCTATGAAGGCTCCCTTTCCAATTGTCCCCCTCCCTGAGAGACAAACCTCAGGCTTTCACTGCTTTTGACATGCTCACAGAGGAAAGAGGTGTGGCAGTGCCTGCTCCCAGATTTACCCCACTCTGAAACATAACCCCAGTTCCTGGCCCGTCCTCCAACAGATTGGTAGCATCCTTCTTGGGAAAGAATCTTTCCTCTGCACTGTTTTACACAATATAAAATGAGAAGACACAGAAGCAATTCAGAAACACTGAAATACAGAGAGGAGTTTCTGTCCATGGGAATTTCACAAATGAAATGGAATGGCTGGAGAGAAAGTTTAGTCCATATAAGATAATGCACCTTTCCCATCCTGAAAGGTGTCATTCTAATGGCTTTAGAAAAATAAGGGAACATAATTGAATAAATGGGAGAGGGGAGACAATGGATTGAATGAAGCAAGGAGGAGGGAAAAGATCAAATATGTGCAGTGTATGGTTATTGTCATGTTTGCTATATGTAGGCAGTCTGTTAGTTTTATACATGAATACATGTATATTGTCTTGTAATTGTCATCCCCCACGAGGGTAGCTACTAGTGTTAAACACATTTTGAAGACAAGGAAATTAAAGCATAGAGAACTTTAAAATCTTTAGGAAAGGGTGGAGTCTGGGTCACACCTGGCAGTCTGGCACCTAGCTATGGTCATACCATTCAATGAAGCCTCTCCAGGAAGAGCCTGAGGAAAAGTAAAGGATGGTAAGAAACTTTGTCATGTTGGGGCCACAGAGAGATGGAACAGACTGGGACAGATGGTGATGAGGGAGAGGAAGCTTTAAAAGGCAAACTAATGCCATGCCACAGGGTGCTTCAAAGCCAAACAGATGAGTTGCGACTAGATTTCTTGGATCAGTTTACTACACTATGCTTGGATCAGGTTACTCACTATGCTGGAAACTCAGCATATGCTGGAAACTCAGCATAGAGAGTAACCTGATCCAAGCATAGTGTAGTAAACTGATCCAAGGAATCATTGCAGAGATTAACTGGAAGGGGGTAATACCGATTTTGGATATTTTTTTCCGCATAAGGGGCTAACTGGGCTTTTGTATTTCTGTGTCACAGAGCGATATGTGTCAAAGCCAGTGGTCCTAACATGGGCTTTTGTATTTCTGTGTCACAGAGCGATGTGTGTCAAAGCCAGTGGTCCTAACATGGGCTTTTGTATTTCTGTGTCACAGAGCGATGTG
>CAUYOR010042384.1:0-42940 GCA_963573925.1 Callimico goeldii | reverse complement strand
ACACAAATGTTCACTGCAGCACTGTTCACAATAGCAAAGACTTGGAACCAACCCAAATGCCCATCGATGATAGACTGGACTGGGAAAATGTGGCACATATACACCATGGAATATTATGCAGCCATCAAAAATGATGAGTTCCTGTCCTTTGTAGGGACATGGATGAATCTGGAGAACATTATTCTCAGCAAACTGACACAAGAACAGAAAATGAAATACCACATATTCTCACTCATTGGCAGGTGATGAACAATGAGAACACATGGATACAGGGAAGGGAGCACTATACCTTGGGATCTATTGGGGGGAATAGTGGAGGTACAGTGAGGGGGAGCTGGGGAGGGATAGCATGGGGAGAAATGCCAGATATGGGTGAAGGGGAGGAAGGCAGCAAAACACACTGTCACATGAGTACCTATGCAACTATCTTGCATGTTCTGCACATGTACCCCAAAACCTTAAATGCAATAAAAAGAAATAAATAAACCCATAGACACATACACACACTCACCCCTCCTATTCTGTCCCTCTAGAGAACCCTGACTAATATACATCTCCAGGTCCTGGAGGGAACTGGGTGAATAAGGCCTAAGGTGAATCCCCCAAAAACCACAGCAGCCCTACTGAAGTGGAGGTTAACTTTTAAAAGAAAACAAAAACAGAAAGCAACAACATCATTAACAAAAAACGCATCCAAAAGTCAGCAACCTCAAAGATTAAAACTGGACAAACTAATGAAGATGAATAATCAATGAAAAAAATGCTGGAAACTCAAAGGTCCAGAGTGCGTATTCTCCTCCAAATGATCACAACACTTCTCCAGCAAGGGCACAGGTGGATGCTAAGGCTGAGATGGAAGAATTGACAGAAGTAAACTTTAGAAGGTGGGCAATAACAAACTTCACTGAGCTAAAGGATCGTATTCTAACCCAATTAAAAGAAGTTAAGAACAGTGATAGAAAGTTACCAGAGCAATTAACTAGAATAACCAGTTTAGTGAGGAACATAAATAACCTGATAGAGCTGAAAAATACAGCATGAGAATTTGGTGACGAAAATACAAATATTAGTAGTCAAATTAATCAAGCAGATGAAAGAATATCAGAGTTTGAAGACTATCTTGCTGAAACAGGGCAGGCAGACAAAATTAGAGAAAAAAGAATAAAAAGGAATGAACAAAACATCCAAGAACTATGGGTCTATGTAAAAAGACTTAACCTATGACTGATTGGAGTACCTGAAAGAGACAGGAAGAATGGAACCTAGTTGGAAAACATACTTCAGGATGTCATCCAGGAAAACATACCCAATCTAGCAAGACAGGCCAACATTCAAATTCAGGAGACACAGAGAACCCAGTAAGATACTCCATGAGAAGATCAACACCAAGACACATAATTATCAGATTCTCCAAGGTCAAAATGAAGAAAAAAATGTTAAGGCAACCAGAGAGAAAGCCCAGGTCACCTACAAAGTGAAACCCATCAGACTAATAGTGGACCTCTCAACAGAAATTATAGAAACCATGAGAGTGGAGGCCAATAGTCAACATTCTTGAAGAAAATAATTTTATATCTGGCCAAACTAAGCATCATAAATGAAGGAGAAATAAAATCAGTTTTAGACAAGCAAATTCTTAGGAAATTTGTTACTACCAGGCCTGTCTGGCAAGAGCTCCTGAAGGAAGCACTAAATATGTAAAGAAGAAACTGGTACCAGCCACTGCAAAAACACACTGAAGCACAAAGACAAATGACACTATCAAGAAACTGCCTCAACTAGTCTGCAAAATAACTAGCTAAAATTATGATGAGAGGGTCAAATCATACATAACAATATTAACCCTAAATGTAAATGTGCTAAACCCTCCAATTAAAAGACCCAGACTGGCAAACTGGATAAAGGGTTAAAACCCATCACTGTGCTGTGTTTAAGAGACCCATCTGATATGAAAAGACATATAGACTCAAAGTAAAGGGATGGAGGAAAATTTACCAAGCAAATGGAAAGCAGAAAAAAGCGGGGTTTGCACTCCTAGTTTCTGACAAAATAGACTTTAAACCAACAAAGATTAAAAAAGAAAAAAGACAAAGATGGGCATTACGTATTGATAAAGGGATCAATTCAACAAGAAGAGCTAGCAATCCTAAATATATAAGCACCCAATACAGGAGCACCCAGATTCATAAAAGAAGTTCTTAAAGAACTACAAAGAGGCTTAGACTCTGACACAATAATAGTTTGA
Organism: Callimico goeldii; assembly: GCA_963573925.1. Classification (NCBI taxonomy): domain Eukaryota; kingdom Metazoa; phylum Chordata; class Mammalia; order Primates; family Cebidae; genus Callimico; species Callimico goeldii. The sequence goes on along the minus strand of CAUYOR010042384.1, from coordinate 40,695 downwards.
GACTTTAACACCCCACTGTCAATATTGGACAGATCATCAAGACAAAAAATTAGCAAGGATATTCAGGACTTGAACTCATCTCTACCTCAGGTGGACCTGACAAACATCTACAGAACTCTTCACCTCAAAACAATGGAATATACTTTCTTCTCAGTGCCACATGGCACCCACTCTAAAATCAATTACATAATTGGAAGTAGAAGATTCCTCGGCAAATGCAAAAACTGAAATCATAATAGACAGTCTCTCATACAACAGGGCAATCAAATTAGAACTCAAGATTAAGAAACTCACTCAAAACCCACAGAACTACATGGAAATTGAAATAACCTGCTCCTGAATGACTCCTGGGTAAATATGAAATTAAGGCAGAAACCAAGAAGTTCTTTGAAACCAATGAGAGCAAAGTGACAATGTATCTGGACCTCTGGGATGCAGCTAAAGCAGTGTTAAGAGGGAAATGTATAGCACAGAATACCCATATCAGAAAGTTAGAAAGATCTCAAATCGATACCCTAATATCACAACTAAAAGAACTAGAGAAGCATGCACTAAGAAATCCAAAAGCTAGCAGAAGACAAGAAATAAGTAAGATCAGAGCAGAACTGAAGGAGCTAGAGACATAAAAAAAACCCTTTAAAAACATCAATGAATCCCAGGAGCTGTTTTATTTTTTTATTAAGAAAATAGATAGACCACTAGCTAGTCTAATGAAGAAAAGAGGGAAGAATCAAATAGATACAATAGAATATGATAAAGGAGATATCACCACTGACTTCACAGAAATACAAACAACCATCAGAGAATACTATAAATACCTCTACAAAAATAAGCTAGAAAATCTAGAATAAATGGATAAATTCCTGGACACATACACCCTACTAAGACTAAACTATTTAGGGAGCTGAATCCCTGAATAGACCAATAACAATTTCTGAAATTGAAGCAACAATAAAAGCCTACCAATCAAAAAAAAAAAAATTCCAGGATCAGATGGATTTACAGCCAAATTATACCAGAGTTACAAAGAGGAGGTGGTACCATTCTTTTTGAAAATATTCTAAACAATTGAAAATGAAGGAATCCTCCAAAACTCAGTTTGTGAGGCCAGCGTCATCCTGCTACCAAAACCTGGCAGATAAAACAAAAAGGAAAACTTCAGGTCAATATCTCTGATGCAAAAATCTCAGTAAAATACTGGCAAGCAGAATCCAACAGCATATCAAAAAACTTATTCACCATGATTAAGTCAGCTTCATCCTTGGTAAGCAAGACTGATTTAACATACACAAATCAGTAAATGTAATTCATCACCTAAACAGAAATAAAGACAAAACCCACATGGTTATCTCAATAAATGCAGAAAAGACCTTTGATAAAATCTAACATTCCTTCATGTTAAAAATTCTCAATAAACTAGGTATTGATGGAACATATCTCAAAATAATAAAAGCCATTTATGACAAATCCACAGCCAATATCATACTAAATGGTCAATATCTCAATGCATTTTGCTTGAAAACTTGCACAAGACAAGGATGACTTCTCTCACCACTTTTATTCAACATAGTATTAGAAGTTATGACCAGGACAATCAGGCAAAAGAAAGAAATAAAGCGTATTCAAATAGGAAAAGGGGAAGTCAAATTGTCTGTTTGCAGATGACATGATTCTATATTTAGAAAATCCCATTATCTCAGCCAAAACCTTTTAAGCTGATAGGCAATTTCAGCAAAGTCTCAGGATACAAAATCAGTGTACAGAAATCACAAGCATTCCTGTACACTAACAATAGACAAACCAAGAGCCAAATCATGAATGAAGTCCCATTTACAATTGCCACAAAGAGAATAAAATACCTAGGAATACAGCTAACAAAGAAAGTCAAGGACCTCTTCAAGGAGAACTACAAACCACTGCTTAAGGAAATAGGAGAGGACACAGCAAATGAAAAACATTCTATTCTCATGGATAAGAAGAATCAATACCATAAAAATAGCCATACTGCCCAAAGTAGTTTATAGATTCAGTTCTATTCCCATCAAACTACCATTGATATCCCTCATATAATTAGAAAAAAAAATGACTTTAAATTTCATATGGATTCAAAGACCTCATATAGCCAAGAAAATCCTAAGCAAAAAGAACAAAGCTGGAGGCATCACACTACCTGACTTCAAACAATATTGCAAGCCTGCAGTAATCAAAACAGCATAGTACTTTTGCCAAAACAGACATATAGACCAATGGAACAGAACAGAGACTCCAGAAATAACACCACACATCTACAACCCTCTGCTTTTCAACAAACCTGAGAAAAATACACAATGAGGAAAGGATCTCCTGTTCAATAAACGGTGCTGAGAAAACTGGCTAGCCATATGCAGAAAATTGAAACTGGACCCCTTCCTGATACCTTATACAAAAATTAACTGAAGTTGGATTAAAGACTTAAATGTAAAACCCCAAACTATAAAAATCCTAGAAGAAAACCTAGGTAATACAATTCAGGATATAGGCATGGGCAAAGACTTCATGATGAAAATACCAAAAGTAATTGCAACAAAAGCCAAAATTGACAAATAGGATCTAATTAAACTAATGAGCTTTTGCACAGCAAAAGTAACTATCATCAGCATGAACAGGCAACCTACAGAATGGGAGAAAATTTTTGCAATCTACCCATCTGACAATGGTCTAATATCCAGAATTTACAAGGAAGTTAAAGAAATTTGCAAGAAAAAGCAACTCCATCAAAAAGTGGGCAAAGGATTTGAACAGATGCTTTTCAAAAGAGGACATTTATGCAGCCAACAAACATGAAAAAATAAAAGCTCAACATCACTGATTATTAGGGAAATGCAAATCTAAACCACAATGAGATACCATCTCATGCTAGTCAGAATGGTGATTCTTAAAAAGTCAAGAAACAGTAGATGCTGGTGAAGCTGTGGAGAAGTAGGAATGCCTTTATACTGTTGATGGGAATGTGAATTATTTCAACCATTGTGGAACCAGCATGACAATTCCTCAAAGATCTAGACCCAGGAATACCATTGGACCCAGGAATCCTGTGGGGAAAAGCTTCAAAGGAGAAAAGACAGAGTGCCTACATAAATTGGTTATGAGTAACATAAACAAGGAACAACAAACTGTGGAAGGCCACAGGAGGCATCTGAGGAGGAAGGCCTCTTCATGCCTTCATGTTCCAGTGTGGGGTGACTTTGGTTCTGTTACTACAAACATTGTGCTCAAGGATGTAAAACCCCTTCTTAGCACTATGATGTAGCTAGACTTGTAGGCTTATTCTAAGACCTGAGTTCCACCAGCTGCACTTAGATAAGTTAAAGATAACCACATTTTCTTGTTTTGTGAAACTCCCAAACCACTACTGTTGTCTATCCTTAGGATGCCACACCAATTCTGGCTCACTGATTCACTCCAACATCATGTCACCCACCCCCCACCATCACTCCACCCCGACCTTATGGATCAAAGTGATTGTAATCAATAAAGAGTGTGGCAGATCAGAGCTTGGGGCCTTCACTGTTGCCTCCAGGATAATAAAGTGATGGCCCCTGAGTCCCACTTTTTCTCTTAATCTGTCTTTTTCTCATTCCTTTGTTGCCACCGAACCTGGGGTACCCATGGGTGATGTAGAGCTGGCTCCCTACACAACCCCATTACTCAATATGTACTCAAAGGAATATAAATCATTCTACTATAAAGGCACATGCACACGTATGTTTATTGCAGCACTATTTACAATAACAAAGTCCTGAAACCCAACCCAAATACCCATCAGTGATAGACTGGATAAAAATACCTGGTACATATACACCATGGAATACTATGCAGCCATAAAAAAGAATGAGATTGCATCCTTTGTGGGAGCATGGATGAAGCTGGAAGCCATCATCCTTAGCAAACTATCAGAGGAACAGAAAACCAGCACCACATGTTCTGACTCATAAATGGCAGTTGAGCAATTAGAACATATAGACACAGGAAGGGGAACAATACCCACTGGGACCTGCTGGAGAATGGGGGGCAAAGGGAAGGAACTTAGAGGACAGATCAATAGGTGCAGCAAACCATCATGCTACATGTATAGCTATGTAACAAACCTGCACATTCTGCACATGTATCCTGGAACTTAAAAAAAAAAAAAAAGGAGGGGGGATATTCAAATAGGAAGAGAGGCAGTCAAATTGTCTCTATTTTCAGATGATATAACCCTTTATCTAGGAAACCCCATCATCTCAGCCCCAAATCTCCTTAATCTGATAAGCAACTTCAGCAGTCTCAGACTACAAATTCAGTGTGCAAAAGTCACAAACATTCCTTTACACCAATAATAGACAAGCAGAGAGCCAAATCATAAGTGAACTCCCATTCACAATTACTACAAAGAGTGTAAAATATCTAGGAACACAGATAACAAGAGATGAGAAGAACCTCTTCAAGGAGAATTACAAACCAATGCTCAAGGAAATAAGAAAGGGTAAAACAGAAGGAAAAACATTCCAGCCTCATGGATAGGAATAACTAATATTGTGAAAATAGCTATATTGCCCAAAGTAATTTATAGATTAAATGCTATTCCCATTAAACAACCAGTGACATTCTTCCCAGAATTAGAAGAAACTACTTAAAAATTCATATGGAACCAAAAAAGAGCCTGTATATCCAAGACAATCCAAAGCAAAAAGATCAAAGCTGGAGGCATTATGCTACTTGACTTCAAATTATACTACAAGGCTACAGTCACCAAAACAGCATGGTACTGGTACCAAAAAAGATGCATAGACCAGTGGAACAGAATAGAGATCTCAGAAATAAGACCAAATATCAACAACCATCTGATCTTCAAGAAACCTGACAAAAACAAGCAATGGGCAAAGAATTCCCTATTTAATAAATGTTGCTGGCAAAATTGGCTAGCCATATGCAGAAGATTGAAACTGGATCCCTTCCTCACACCTTATACAAAAATTAATTCAAGATGGATTAAAGAATTAAATGTAAAACCCAAAGCTATAAAAATCTAAGAAAAAAATCTAGGCATTATCATTCAGGGCATATTCATGGACAAAGATTGCATGACAGAAATATCAGAAGCAATTGCAACAAAAGCTAAAATCAACACATGAGACCTAACTAAACTAAACAGCTTCTGCACACACACAAAGAGCTATTATCAGAGTGAACAGAGAAGCTACAGAAGAGGAGAAAATTTTCACAATCTATTCATCTGACAAAGGTCTAATATCTGGAATCTACAAGGAAAACAACCCCATTTAGAAGTAGGCAAAAGATATGAACAGACACTTCACAAAAGAAGACATTTGGCTAGGCATGGTGACTCACATCTGTAATCCCAGCACTTTGGGAAGCTGAGGCAGGAGGATCACCTGAGGTCAGGAGTTCAAGAACAGCCTGGCTAACATGCAAAACCCTGTCTGTACTAAAAATACAAAAATTAGCTGGGTGTGATGGTGGGTGCCTGTAATTTCAGCTATTCAGGAGACTGAGGCAGGAGAATCACTTGAACCCTGGAGGTGGGGGTTGCAGTGAGCCAAGATCACTCCTCTGCACTCCAGCCTGGGTGACAGAGTGAGATTTTGTCTTGAAAAATAATAATAATAATAACAATAATATATTTATGTAGCCAATAAACATGAAAAAAAGCTCTGTATTACTCTGGCTGACTGTATTATATATTATTTTCACTATTGTCACCAGTCACCATTCATGTCAGAACAGTGTAGTTAAAATTTATCCTTCTTTCACCAGGCAATTTTGCCATAGTGCACTTATTATTTCAATTTATTTTTCAAAGAATTACTTATAAACAAAATGAATTAATATATACAGTGTTTTCAGAAAAGCAAATTACCTTTTGGTAATAAAAGTTTTCATCAATATTTTTTAGACATTGTCAAACTTCCAATAAATGAAGTCTTCAATAAAATTGTAATAATTTGCCTCTTCAACATACTGATTTTAATTCCTTTAGATATATATACCCAGAAGTGAGATTGCTGGATGATATGGTAATTCTATTTTTAGTTTTCCATAATGGCTATACCAATTTACATTTCTGCCAACAATGTAAAAGGATTCCCTTTTTTCCATATCCTCACCATGATGAACCTGGAGGACATTATGCCAAGTGAAATAAGCAAGGCACAGTAAAACAAATACTGCATGATCTCACTTACATGTGTAATTTGGAAAATTTGAACTCACAGACATCGAGAATAGAAGGGTGTTTACCAGTCTGGCAGGCGGGGGGCAGTGAGGGAATTGGGAAATGATAAATATTGATCAAAGAGCAAAATGTTTCAGTCAGACCACAGGTTGTGAAAATCTCTTGCACTGCATGATAACTATAGTTCAAAGTAATATATTGTATACTTCAAAATTGCTAACAGAAATAGATTTTAAATACTCTTGCCACAAAAAAATAAGTAGGTGAAGTGATAGATATCTGAATTAAGTGATCATTCCACAATGTATACAGATATCAAAACATATAAATATAATATGCTCTATAAATATATACAATCAATAGTTTTCAATAAAAAATCAAATATTGAAAATTATAATGATTTAACTGACAATACATTCTTGGGATTGTATCCGATAAAACACACAGGAGAAGTTGGAATAACTAATATTACAGTGCTTAACTGTCCTGATAAAATTGTCTTCGTAAGATAAATAAGACAGATAATGATATAAACAATAAGTAAATAGACCATGAAGCGTTATATATATTACAGGATTTTGCTAATGAGTTTTAAATTACATTTTTCAGAAACTCAGAGCTATTGGCAAAGATTACTAGGTAATTCTGCTAAGAAAAGCAATGCCCTGAAAGCTGATAACCTATTTAGGGCATGTTTATGAAGATACACATTAAAATGTTAAAAATCATGATGCTGTAGTTGAAATACACTTATATAAGTATTAAAAGCTATAATTATGAAGAGCACAAGTAAAATAATAGAGCTTATTGATTTTCAAGATAACATGTGCCAACAGAATGATTTAGTTTATTTCTTAAGGCACTTCTACACTGAAGTCTGCACTCTTTCTCCCTCTCTCTTTCCCTTTGGGCCTCTCAAATCACATAGGGAGCTACCAGGCCAAAAAATGAGGACCACACTTTCAGTAGACTTTTAATGGCTGGTGCTCTAACGTTGTACACAAGGGACTGTTGAAAGATTATGGCTATTCCATACTTCAACAGAAAAAAAAAGCCCATTAAATCCACATGTCCACGTTACTTTCCTCTTTCCATTGCCATGTTCACCCAAGATATTAGGAAAGAATAAATCCGTGTTATCATTGCAAGAATCATGAAACTGTCTTGAGGCATCTGAGCAATTTACATCAGAAAAATGTTATATTTCCATCCCAGGCTTGATTCCTTTTAATAATTATATCCCAGTTTCCAGCTACCTATTCCAAGTCATTTTTTGAGAAAAATCACAATATGCATACAGGACAGCATATTCTCATGTTAAAAAATGGGAATATAGGCCAGGTTCAATGGCTCATGCCTGTAATCTCAGCACTCTGGGAAACTGGGATAGGATTGCTTGAGGCCAGGAGTTCAAGACCCCATCTCTACAAAAATTAAAGAAATTTACCCAGGAGTGGTGACCCTTGCCTGTAGGCCCAGCTACTTGGGAGACTGAAGTGGGAAATTCAGCCTGAGGTTGAAGTGAACTATGATCGCACCACTGGACACCAGCCTGGGTGACAGAGTGAGGCTTTTTTTCTTGGAAAAAAATTGAGTCATAATACACATTACTGAAGTATTGCGATAATTAATATGAAATGTTCTTAGCTGAATGACATTATAATAAATAAATAATTAATAGTAGGTTGAGGGATAGGGAGAGAAGTGAGAGTGTGTGCAAGGTAATGGGCAAGATATTTTATTTGTAGAGGTTTAAAAATCTCAGGGCTTTATATTCTGTGCATGAGAGATCTTTAGTATGTTTCAGAGTTTTATTTTTAAACCATTTTATATATATATATATATATATATATATATATATATATATATGCCTTTAAAATTTTTACTATACAATTCTTGAACTCCCTACAGGTAGGGTAACAACCTGGCTACATGTTCTCTGCCTTCTGAAGTCTGTGTGGTTTTTTTAGCTGTGATTTTCATGGTCAAAATTTACAATATGTGCTTGTATAGGCAGCACTTTTCCTGTCCAAACCATTTCACACACAGTATTTAATATGATTTTTCAAAAAATTTTGTAAAGTAAAAAAGAGATATTCCTATTTTAGACATAAGCTTTGGAAAGGTTAAAGTGTAACTAAAATTTACTCAACAAATTTTGTCCAATAGAAATATAATTTGAGTCATTTATGTAATTTAAAAAGTAAAAAGAAACAAGTGAAGTTATTAATATTTATTTAATTCAATATATTAAACATTGACAATATAAATTGTATTAATTAGATATTTTCTACTTTTATATTCATATCATCTTTCCAGTTCAGTGTGTATTTTATACTTACAGCACATCTCAATTTAGATATTACATTTACATCAGAAATAAATTTTTGTCTGTGCAAATTAAGTAAATTCCCTAACTCTTGAGTCACACAGTATTAATATTAAATTCAAAACAATATTCTGTAAATCGAAAAATAATGCTACATTTATACATATCAGTGAATGTTCTAATTTTTCTTGTAGATTTTTAGAGCAAATTTAAATGCTGCTGATGATCAAAATTAAAATCTTTTGCAGGTTGATGTTAGAAAACATTTAAAATATTTTTTATTGATTAGTATTACGGAAAGTTTTTATGTCAACATAAATTTCTGCACCTAAAAAGTCAAACATAAGATTTCCCTTTTTGTGGAGTTTCAAAGTTAGCTTATTCATCTGCAATATGATAGCAATGCAAAGACAAATTATATCATAAATTTTGGGGTCTTTGGATATTGAATATTTGTCAAGCATCTATTTACTTTTGGGCAAATTTTGTAAAGCTCTTTTGATATTTAACTAATGAGCATAGCAAAGAATACAAGACCATTAAATAAATCATCTTTCAATAGCTTCATAAACTGGACATCTCCAGTTTATCATTTGCACGTATATAGTGAATGATTTTAACAAGCGTCTTTAAGACGTTTTGCATACATTGCTTCAGAAACTGAGGACAAATATTTTGAATAAGGATTACATTGTGAAATGTAGTATTAAGGGAGACATCAATGTTTTGTTCTAAATTTCATTAAGTAGATGGAACATTATCTGCTATGATAAAACTCACTTTTTCATATATAGCCAAATTTTTCTTTGATAACTGTAAGAGATTAAAAACTACAAACGAGGCAGGATAGTCAAGCCCCCAAATTGAGGCTTAGCCAGGAATGGTTCTTGGCTTTGACCAGGTAAGAGTTTCAAGGGCAGGCTAGTGGTGGTAAACAGCAACTTTTATTGAAGCTGCAGGGTAAAGAGCAGCAGAGGTACTGCTCCTTGTGGCAGAGCTACCCCACAGGCAGTGTACTCAAGAGTCGCAGCTCAGAGGCAGTTCTGCACTCATAGTTAGACCTACTTTTAATTAAATACAAATTAAGGGGCAGTTTGTGCAGAAATTTCTATGTTGAGGGTGGTAACTTTGGGTGATCCTACGGCCATAGTAAACTGGCATGGCACACTGGTGAGCATGTCTTCTGGGATGGTGCTCCCCTCACCATGTGTTAGCTAGTCCTCAATTTGGTCTGCTGTCCAAGCCCCGCCTCCGTGGTATAATACCGCCTTCTACCTCACGTACATCATGAGTTCAGTATATTGGGCCACAAACTGACATTTCTCTGTAATTATGCAAGTCCAATCTGGTCAGATCAGACAGAACTTCAGAGAGCTTCCAGGACCAGCAGCGAACAGTCCAGAAGCAGGGCCCACTGGCCTCGGGAACACTGGCTGATGGTCAGCGCTGGTGGAACAGAAAGGGCCTCTGGACCACTCCCGAGGACGGACCCAGGGGCCCCTAGAGACAGGGCCTTAGAATCTGGGACAGAGTGGAGGGAAACAGAGACCTTGCGGGTTGGCGGTGGCGGTGTCCGTGCCCTCCGCTCCCTGAGCTGCGGGACTCGGTGACCCCGAGGAAGAGCGCGAGCGTCTGCTTGGTGCTCCTGCAGCTGCCTCCTTCCCGCATCCCGCTCCCCGCAGCAGACCGCAGGGGACTGAGGATCAAACCTGGGACTCCAGCGGTTCCCCTCAGATAGCGGGACAATCCGGAGCCCAGGACCCGGCCTGGGCCGCCCCAGTTGCGCCTCGCTCCCCGCTACGGCTTGCCCCGCACCCGCCAAGTTGGCGAGTCTGGAAGTTTCCCTTGGGCTCCGGGAAGAGGGTCCCTGCTTCCGCTTCTGCTGTTCCCTGCAAGGCCAAGTCGGGGCGACACCCCCAGTCTGTAGGTGTCGCTGGATCCCGAGCCCCCTGAAACATCTATTTCCCAGAGCGCCGGCAGTATCTCCGCGTGAGAGAATTGGCGCACATACGAACACACATTCCCTGACAATACACACACACACACACACACACACACACACACACACACACACACACACACACGGGGGTTGGGGAGAGAGGAGTAAGGCCTCGTTCACACACACATACACACTCGGGGGCCGGGGTAAGGCCTCGTACACACACACACACACACACACACACACACACACACACACACACACACGAGGGCTGGGGAGAGAGGAGTGAGGCCTTGTTTCACAGACGTTTGGTGGAGCTGCTTTCGTTGAATGAGGTCCTGGGGCCGGCACAGTCCAAAGGAGCATTGTGGCATTCACAGTCGAGGCGGTTGTTTGTAAACATCTGGGTGGAGGACTGAGTGCGAGGCAGGGAAGTGAAGAAACTTTTTTTTTTCCTCTTAGATTCTTTAGTCCCAATTTAGTGGATCTCAGGGTTGCCTGATGGAAATTAACCCTTAGTTTCAGGCTGAAACTTGTGGAGCGGTTCTGACCATTATTTTAACGGAAAAGGTGATTACATATCATTAAAGTGAAGAAGCACAAAGAAGTACATCATGGTTCCTGATTGATACTGTTTCGTGTAAACGATGATAGTGAAGATTTATTCCGTAGTAAAAATGTTATTCCGTAGTAAAAATGTCAGTTTAGACACTGTATGTACGATTATTTCACAATTGAGTGTCTCCAGAATGAAGATAACTGTTTATCCACAGATCTGCTGAACCAAATAAAGTGTAAATTTTACACTCAGATTTTTGGGTGAGTTAAAAGGAAGTTTAAAGTTGGTGGTAAGTAATATCGTATACTTACAAAGTAAACTGTACGTTTCGTTTTAGTTCTATTTTTTCTCCCTAGTGCCATAGGGGGCATGCTAAACCGACCAATGAAAGCCTTGAGACCATGTTGTCATCGATTCATCTACTAGTGAAATCTGTAATACTACTGTATACCGTGCTTTTGGATCACTAGATAAATATTCATTTATTCCAACAATACTATTTCATTTAAATTATCTGTCAGCCATAACTTAGTAAGTTACTTCTACTAAAGAAAAGCACCTCTAAGTATTTTGACAACCCAATATGGCCAAAAGGTTTTAGAGTGCTTCTGAAACTTGTGTTGCATGTGTTGGCCAATTATATGAGCAACAAACTCTTGAATGTAAACTGAGCTCATAATTAATTTAGCCTGAATTTTTCCAAGAAGTTAGTTTGAAGAATATGAGTGCAGGGAATCTATCCATCTATCAAGAATTTGAGATAAATGACACTGGTAGAGAACAGCAGAAACAATTTATCTCTAAATGCTTAAAAACATTTCCTGGCTATCTATGATACAAATTAGTTAAAACAATGTACATTGTCTATCAGAAGTGTCCCAACTTACTTTTTCTAAGATAATGGACAGTTACTATTTTGCTGAAAAAGAGAAAAATTACTACAGGATTGTATGTATACTATTTATATTAAGAAGCACAATTTAGTTTTGTCTTCAAATATAATGGAATGTTATTTCTCCAAAGTAACTTCAAAACTGATACGCCTTTATGATTGCAGCTTGTCATAAAAATGATAATTTATGTTGATATATGAAGTGTGACCAAGTGTTTGGCGATTCAAAAGTCTAACTGCTAAATTAAATGGATGTTTCCTTTTTTAAAAAAATAAAGAAATAGTTTTTAAAGTTTTTACTTTAAGTTCTGGGATACATGTGCAGAATGTGCAGGTTTGTTACATAGGTATACATATGTCATGGTGGTTTGCTGCACCTATCAACCTGTCATCTAGGTTTTAAGCACCACATGCATTAGGTATTTGTCCTGATGCTCTCCCTCCTCTTGATCCCCACCCCCCAACAGGCCCCAGTGTGTGATGTTCCCCTACCAGTGTCCATGTGTTCTCATTGTTCAACTTCCACTTATGAATGAGAAAATGCGGTGTTTGATTTTCTGTTCCTGTGTTAGTTTACTGAGGATGATAGCTTCCCGCTTCATCCAAGTCCCTGCAAAGGACACAATCTCATTCTTTTTTATGGCTGCATCATGTTCCATGCCGTTTATGTGCCACATTTTCTTTATCCAGTCTATCATTGATGGGCATTTGGGTTGTTTCCAAGTCTTTGCTATTGTAAATAGTGCTGCAATAAACATACGTGTGCATGTGTCTTATAGTAGAATGATTTATAATCCTTTGGGTAAAAACCCAGTAATAGGACTGCTGGGTCAGGGGGTATTTCTGGGTCTAGATCCTTAAGGAATTGCCACACTGTCTTCCACAATGGCTGAACTAATTTACACTTCCACCAACAGTGTAAAAGCATTCCTATTTCTCCACATTCTCACCAGCAGCTGTTGTTTCCTGACTTTTTAATAATTGCCATTCTAACTGGCATGAGGTGGTATCTCATTGTGGTTTTGATTTGTATTTCTCTAATTACCAGTGATGATGAGCTTTTTTTTTTTCATATGTTTGCTGGCCGAATAAATGTCTTCTTTTGAAAGTATCTGTTCATATCCTTTGCCCACTTTTTGTTGGGGTTGTTTTTTTCTTGTAAATTTGTTTAAGTTTCTTGTAGATTCTTGATATTAGTCCTTTGTCAGATGGGTAGCTTGCAAAAATTTTCTCCCATTAACACTTTTTCTGTGCATTCATTTTAAAACATTTTAAAATGAATTATTGTATTAGCCTTTATTCAACTTTAAAATTATTCGGTTACAATTTTATGTTTATTCCCTGTTCTGAAATTTCATTTATTTATCTGAAGGTAATATACCATTTGAATAGTACAGAATTATTTCTTATATTCCAAGTTTACTTTCTATTTTCATTAGCCCAAGTATAGTAGTATTTTTTTAAGAAAATTTGCCTTATTACAATGGATAATTAATGCTGCCAATAAAATAACCTGAAAATTGATTGAACACATTATTTTAAATTCCAAAAGGGAATTATCCATAAGATATGAATTTGTACAGAACAAAAGTTAAATATATAATACAAAGTGAATAGTCTCACAATATACCATAATTTAAGAAAGACTGAGGTGAGGATGAATGAAGAGAAATGCTGCATTCACTTTCAGATAAGATGTTTGAGTAGCCTAGTTGAAGAAATCCAAGTGTAGTTGGATATATTGATAAAGAATTGTATAAAGAAAACTGGATTCAAAGCATGAATTTAAATTTTAAATTCAATGTAAGTAGCTGAAACCACATATGTGAATGAGATTGTTCAAGAAGAGTTTGGGTAGGGGACGGTTGGTTAACTAAGTTGTTTTGGAGAAGCATGCAGACTTAAATTCTGTATAATTGCTGATTGATTAGAAACAAATTTGCAATCCCTGTGGCAATTAGCAGACAACATTTTGGTTAATTGATGCTCAGGAAATTTTTGAAGGGCAAAAGTTGCACTTTTTCTATGTAGAGAAAATGTATCCTCCTCAATCTCATTTAGAATTTAAGTCTCTAATCATTTGCAGTATTTATATTAAATAGGTATTTAAGTCCCAAGAGAAAAGAACAGCTAAAGCTAAGTACAGACGATGGAGCTGGACTAGCATCTATAGCATGAAGACACACAAGCAGTAATAGTTGTGAGCTTCAGGAAGAGCATCTCTTCACATTTTAAAAAGCCACTCTTATCTTTAAACTGACATACAGAGCAAACTGATGAGGTTTTACCGGCCTAAGCAAAGAAAATCAAGGATTTCAAGAAAAGAAATGTATTGAACACAATGGCCCTAACTATGGGCTACAATGTTAGTAGAATTTGAGAGTGGTTGTGCCATATACTAGTGGCGAATCTCTATGTTACTTAACCCCTCCAAAAAATCAGTTCTTCTTCTGTAAGGTGCTAAAGGCAAGAGAAAATTTCATTGGAATGCAGTTAGGATTACATGAAATGACCCATGAAAAGTATTTAGTTTGTGCCTAACAGGTAGTAATCACATAGAAAGTATTAGTCATAATTAATCACTGTCATTATCATTTCTCTTTTATATACTAATAGGCTTTAAGTAGTATGAAAGAATTCTCTGTATTCTTTCATCAATATTGATCTGACACCCAGCACTGGTCTATAAAAAGAAAAAAAGATTTCTTTTTCTTCCTGATATATGTAGTGTGTATATTGCTTATTTATATTTTTTCTAGTCTTATTGCATTGGTAGGACTACAGTATAATGTTGAAATGTAGTGGTTACAACAGGCATCTTGATCTTTTTACTTTAGTGGTAGGATTTCTAAAATTATATCATGAAATATCTATTAAATCCTTTGGATACTTTCTTGGTAGCCATGATATCATTTTTATACCTATTTGGCTAGATGTAAGAGAAGTTTTGAATTACTATAAGACATACAATTTTGAATTTAAAATTTATAAAATTTAAGTTGGAATTACAAAGAATATGTCATATTTTGAACATAAATGATTTCTATTACTTAAGTAAATGATATTGTGCTCCTACTCCAGATATTGAGCTAAAGCAAGAGATGGATTAAAGACTTAAACATAAGACCAGGCTTCATTTCTGTAGGTAGGAGGAGCCTACAGTAACTGATCGGAGGCATTGCTGTGAGAAGAGCATTTGTGAGGGCTCTGAGAACTCTGTTTTGTTTCTATCACTTACTTCACCCTGTCTTCCAAACCAACATGTGTGCTAAGTTGTAATCTATTTACTCCCAACCTTCTCTGAGTGCCCATCTATGCCTGTGCTGTGCTCTGTCCATGACCACGTGGGCGCGAAGGACCTCTGGGGCTCATGGTCCTTGTTCAGCTCCTGGCCCAGGGTAGACGCCTACAGTTTTGTGTTGAATAAATAGCTCCATATCAGGTCTTCAGATGATCGGTAAAACAATCAGACCCAGCGCTTAAGGTTCTCTTCCGCATCTTGTTACCCACACGCCAGGTGGGTTCAATAGCTTGGCAGGTTTAACAAAAGGATTTGATGCCTTGCAGCAAGTGAGGAGGACATCAGGGACAGTTCCCAAAGCAGTGCCTCCCAGAACGAAGGTGGAAGCCGGGCTTTTAGTGCACTGGTGAGCTGAGTCATCAGATGTGGAGATGGAGTCAAGGCCATCTCTGATCGTGTTCCACACACCTCACATGTATAGAAAACGGTGAATGAGCTCCTCCCTGAGCAGGGATTTTAGTATGCTAACAAGGGGAGTTCCCCAAAGTCCCTCTCCAAAGCAGGCACCTCTGGGTCAAACCCATTTTTGTTTTTCCAGAGCTAAGATTCTTCCTGGAACTTTTTGAAACAAGAACTCTGGGTGCAATTGTCACCAGTGGCTGCTTGTTCACAGTGCAAGCACAGAAACCTGGGGACCACAGGTTAGGCTCTTGCAAGACTTCCCTGAAAGATCGGACCTGGTCACTGACATTTGTCTGCATTTCCCCTTGACAAGAAAGTCCACTGCATGACGAAGCTGGTTCTCCAAGCCTGACTAGATATAGAATAGTTCCTGGAAGAGAGAGCTTAGGAGCTGCAGCTTGAATGATGCTTCAGACATCTCATTGTGTTTGCCCTCCAGCCATCTATTCTCCCTTCTGCTGCTGCCTTGAAGAATCATCCTCCTGTGGGTCTCAGAGAATGTGGGTCTGGTGCCGAGCGTCTTGCTGCACACACCAGCTAGAGCAGTTGACAGCTGACTCAGGACAACAGCTGTGCCATCCCTGACCCTCGTGGCTGGTTCAGGAGTGTGCATGTTAAATAGGTCAGTCTACTATGGACGAATCCCACACATTTTTCTGCAACTGAGAGAAGGAAGATTATCTTGTCTTAGAGACTGTGCAGTGAGGCCTCTGGGGTGGACTCCCCAGGAGTGTGGTCAAGATGCAAAAGTAGAACCAGGAGATGGAAGGGGGCAGGGTCTGATTAGAGCTGGGGAAAGGCTCCAGGTGGTTCGCCTAATATGACAGTTTCTAAGTAATGAAGACAGTTTGTAGATAATGAGGAAGAGTCCTCCAGCTGGGCTGTAGCCCCAAACAAGTTACCTGGTTCCCAGAAGCATGGCAGACTTCCAGAGTGGCCCCGGGGAATACTGGAGCGGGATTCACTGAAGGAAGCACTACACCGAGAGACTTCCATCCCAAAGGTGCAGCAATGGCAGATTTGGCAAAAATAATTGGAAAAACAGTGTCATGCATCTCAAATTATGCCACCTCTCTCGGCCTCTATCGCCACCACAGGCATTCAGGCCACTGTTGCCTCACCCTGACAGACTAAAGCAGCCCCCCATTTTCATCCATATCCTCCTGTCTTCCATTCTCCACAGTGCATCCAGAATCATCTTTTTAAAATACACATTCTGTTAAGTCACTTTCCTGCTTAAGCTCCTCTGAAGACTTCTCATTCAAATGAGAACAAAATCTAAATTTCTTACCAAGACCCACTTGGCCCTAAAAGACCTGTCCCCGATCTCCTTTCCCTCATCTCTTGTAACTAAAATTCAGCCATAATGACCTTTATTTTGTTTTTCAAACACATCAAGCTCATTTTGACCCCTCAGCTTTGTTCTTCTGGTCCCTGTCACCTGGAATATACTCTCATACTTTCCTTATAGCTGAATCTTCAACCTTCTGTCCCAGTAAAATGCCAGCTCCTCAAAGAGTTTTTCTCTTGCCACCATATCTTCTCCACCTCAATCAGTTTTTAACCTAGGTAACCCTGATAAATTACTTTGTGACATTCAAACATGTATCTATAGTGGCTCTAAATAACTGAAAGTCAGTTACGCAGGGCAGAGACCTTGTCCATCCTCGTCCACAGCAGTTTTTCGAGGTCCTAGAATGAGTGCCATGTTCCGTATTCCGTTAGTATTTGTTAGACAAATGGCTGGATGGATAAATGATGATTGTCCATGGCAATGCGGTTCCTAGATGCTACTGAAAGCAGCCACCCTCAACCAGAAGCACTGGACTTAGGAAATTTTGAAACCAAAAAATCTCCAGCTCTTAGAGCCACAGAGCACTTGGCAAGAAACAGGTTTCTCAGCACAGACTACCATCAAGTGTAGAAGCAGATGATTCAGATGAGAGCCAGCATCTTTCATTGCAATGAGATTAAATTTGCTAGTAGGATCAAGTGCAAGTCACGTTAGTTTCTCCCTTCTGCTTGCATTGAGCTGATGACAAATTGCCATGATGTGCACAACCTGTCTTACTCTGCTTCACATGGGATGGGTCATGTGCTGGTGGTATGACAGGGTTTGAGGGAGGCACATCTCACACGACTGTGAAACCCAATATCACACTTATAAAATACAGAGGGATCAACCTACTGTATTCCGGAAGGAAGGGAATAACTTTGGGAATCAGTAAAAACCCAGTGCGTGCTTCGACTGTCTGTGGGCACTTGCTTTCCTCACTCTAAGAATGACCCATTCTGGAATAATCTGAACACATTTAGCTGTGCACTTCACCTGGCAGACACCAGACAGACATGCAGTTCAGACTTCTGACACGAGATGAAAGTGGTTCTGAGCCCTAGTTCCTTCCAGCAGTGACACGTCCCGACATCATCAATCACTCAGACCCAGAGAGCGGGCAGAGAACTTTGGGCTAAGGTCATCGGCAGTCCTTTAGCTGATAAATGTGTCTGTGAGTTCAGAGACATTTTCCGTGTGTTCTTTTATTTTTTAATCAAAGTAATACATTGAATGGTAAAAAAAAAAAGTCAAAAGGTAAAGGGATAGGTTATTATGAAAGCCAAGTTTAATGCACTTCCCCAATCTCGTGTCTCAGAGATAATTTCTTTGATAATTTCTATCTTATTTCCTTTGTTCTTTACCTCCATTGTGTAATAATATGAATGTATATCTGTATTGATTTATTAAATTGAGGCCAGGCACAGTGGCTTACACTTGTAATCCCAGCACTTTGGGAGGCTGAGGCTGGAGGATGGTTTGAATCCAGGAGTTCAAGACCAGATTAGGCAATATAGCAAGTCCCTATCTCTACAAAGAAAAAAAAAATTAAACATTAGGTAGGCAAGGTGATGCATACCTGTAGTTCTAATGACTTGAGAGGCTGAGGCAGGAGGATTGCTTGAGCTTGGGAGGAGAATAGCTTCTTTAATCAACATCTTACTCTCCTTGCTTTATTGTACATCTCTTCATTCGTCTGCCTCTGTCATCCATACATCTTATTTTTTGATGAGTTTCAAAGTAAGTTGGAGACATCAGTGCACTTCACCATCAACACGTCAGCCTGCAGTGCTGATCCAGAGTTCAGGGTCAGCCATACAGTCATGACCACAGTCCAGTCTTAGAACATTCCATCACCCCAAGGAGTTTCTAATACCCATTTATAATCAATACCACTCTCAGCCCAATCCTTCTTTTTCTTTATCTTTTTGAAATGAAATGTATATAAGATTCAGTGCATGGATCTTAAGTCTATTCCCAAATGAGTTTTGACAAATGCATATTCCTGTGTCACTGAAGTCTCTGCTGAGGTACTGCATGTTACCACCGTCCCGGGGTTTTACCCAAGTCCTTACACTGTCCCTGCACAGAGACAATGACTGTTCAGATTTGTTCCAGGGTAGATTCGTTTTCCTTGTTCTATAACTCATACAGAAAGCATCTGTACAATAAATGGTGTTTTATTTATTGTACAGATGCACTCAGCATAATGGTTTTCGAGATGGTTCATGCCACTACCTATGTCAGTTGTTTGTCTCTCCGGTTGTTTGCTGAGGGACTTGTGGCCTGTTTCCATGAGCTTTTGCTCATCATGAATAAAGCTGCTATAAACATTCTTGTACAGGTATTTTACTTGCAGACGTGTGTCTTTATGTCTTGCAGATATGCACCTAGGAGCAGAAATGCTGTGTGTATTTTGCTTTATAAGAAACCATCAGAACGTTTTTCCAAAGTGAATGTACCACTTTATATTCCCACTAATAACACTTCAGAATTCTAGTTGCTCAATCTCTGCGGATATTTGACTGTTCTGGTAGCTGTGTCTCATTATAGTCTTAATTCGCAGTTCCCTGATGACTAATGATGTTCTGTTTTGTGTGTGTGTGTTCATTGGCACTTATATTTGTGTATGTGTGCACGCGGGTGTGTTTCAGAACATTCACGTCATTTCAGAAACGTTCTCCTACCCATTTAAAACCAACATCACTCCCATCCCAGCAGTAGCCAAACACTGCTCGGCTTTCTGTCCCCATACATTTGCCTGGGCTCTAGACATTTCCATTTACAGGCATTAACGCAAGAAAATTAAAGCACATGTCTACACAAAGACATGCAAGGAAATATCCATAGCAGCATTATTCATAATGGCCAACAGCTTAAAGTCGCTTTAAATATAATTCAGCATTATTGCTTGCTCTAGGAGCTCTCTGCTCTCCACTTTCTGGATGAGAATCTCAGCACCTCTCACCTTGTCTCTACCTTTTCCATCTACTCCAGCCTCCCCCTCCAGGATCCACCTTCCATCAGCCACATTTCTACCTTTACAACTGAAGGCCATTCACACTTTAATACACTTTTTTTTTTTTTGGAGATGGAATCTCACTCTGTCGCCAAGGCTGGAGTGCAGTGGCACCATCTCAGCTCCCTACGACCTCCGCCTCCAGGATTCAAGCAATTCTCCTGCCTCGGTCTCCCAAGTAGCTGGGACTACAGGTGCACACCACCACACCTGGCTAAGTTTTTGTGTTTCAGTTGAGGCAGATTTTCACTGTGTTGCCCAGGCTGGCCTCGAACTCCTGAGCTCAGGCAATCCTCCTCACTGGGCCTCTGAGTGCCAGCATTACAGGCGGGAGCCATGGCACCAGGCCTTAATACATCTTTCCACCTCAATTAAGTCTCCCATTCTTCACCCAACTGTGTTTCTATAATTGAAATCTAAGAAACAATGTTTGTAATATTAACGTCCCATAAGAACTCTTTTATGCATTGAAAAGTGCCAGGTGACGCTCCAGCTGCCGAAGTTACTGCGGCGAACAGACAGGAGGAGTCTCCTGGGCGTGAGGGGTGAGAGGCAGACATTAAGTGAAAAGACAACAGATCGCACAATGGTTTAAAGAAGTGTGCTTTGGAGAACAGGGCTGTATCTCACTCACCCTGTCCAGCTACCCTGTTCCTGTACCACAACCGGCTGCTCCCAACACTAAGGTCCAATGGGCTTTCTTCTTCCTCTTCATTAATTACTTAAAATATGCTTCATTTGACATGTTTCATATTTGAAATTAAACTCACAGATACATTTTAATAGGCAATTGCATCACACACTGGGGACAGTTGGGGGGTAGGGAGGGACGGGGGTGTGGGGAGGGTGAGGAGGGATGACATGGGGAGAAATGCTGGATATAGTGTACACCTAAAGTAAAAAAAAAAAGCAAAGTAAAATGAACAATAACTTTAAAAATCTCTATCCCATTCTATTTTATTTTATTTTATTTTTATTGGACTCCTGGGCTTGGGAGATCCTCCTGCCTCAGCTTCCTGAGTAGCTGCAACCATAGGTATGCACCAGCACACACTGCTAAAATTTTTTTTTTTTTTGAGATGGAGTTTTGCTCTTGTTACCCAGGCTGGATTGCAATGGCGCGATCTCGGCTCTCCGCAACCTCCACCTCCTGGGTTCAGGCGATTCTCCTGCCTCAGCCTCCTGAGTTTTATAGGCAAGCGCCTGTAAAAATCCTTTCTGGGATTACAGGCAAGTGCCACCGTGCCCAGCAAATTTTTTGTATTTTTTAGTAGAGACGGGGTTTCACTATGTTGACCAGGATGGTCTCGATCTCTTGACCTCGTGATCCACCCGCCTCAGCCTCCCAAAGTGCTGGGATTACAGGCGTGAGCCACCGCGCCCGGCCTAAATTTTTGATTTTGGTAGAGATTGGGTCTTCCTACGTTGCCCAGGCTTATCTCAAACTCCTTGGCCTCACACAGTGTTAGGATTACAGGTATAACCCACCACACCCGGCCTCTTTATAACTTTTCTAACATCCAAGGTTACTCATGAGAAATATCACTTTTTCATTCCCACTCTTCATAGCTGAATTTATTTTTATCTCTCTGAAAGCTTTTAAGATATTCTTATCTTTCATGAGAATGTGTCCAGACATAGGACCTTGGTAGAACATTTTAAATTTTTTTAGACACAGAGTCTTGCTCTGCTGCCCTGCCTGGAGTGCAGTGGCACAATCATAGCTCACTGCAGCTTCCAACTCCTGGGCTCAAGGGAGCCTCTTGCATCAGCCCTGGAAGGACCTTCGATCTGAAACTCAAATGCTTCAGCTCTAGAAAAGTCTTTTCTGATATTCATTTGATCATTTTCTCCCGTCCATTGTCTCTTTTCTTCTGGGGTTTTTATTAGGTGTGGGATATTCGGTATGGTTTCTTTCCCTATTTATTTATTTTGTTACTTTTTGATCTTTATTCTGGAAGACTCTTCCAACTTTATTTTCCATATTTTTCATTTCTTCTCATTATCTGTATTTGATTTACCAATTTCAGCTATTCTTTTTGTTTTGTGGCTAATATATTTTTTGAATCGTGTTGAGTAAATTAGGAATCACATTCTCTTTTCTTTTAAGTTCTTTTCTATTTTCTTAATTGACCATTTTCTCTGGGGTCATGTTTTCTATTTGTGCATTTTGGTGCTTCCTTTCCTGCTTGCCAATTCTCCTGTACAGTTGGTGATCCCTGGGTGGCCCCGAACTTACACGGTGTCTGACCAGGAACTCTGTGTGGGTGAAGAAGAACATTAAGGCAAAGTGTCAGGCCACTGCCCATCCCTCTCCTTGCCAGAATGAGGAGGGTATCAGTCGGCTGCCATTGTCCACCCAAAATGCCTTTGCATTCTCCATGTATCTTTTCAATGTTTTTAGAGAAAAGCCATATTGGGCTTTGCTGGAAGCAAGCTGTCCCACTGAGCATCCTCCTCTGGGAAGCAGTGAGTGGGGACAGTGGCTGCTGGTGTACTATTGTACATTTCCACGAATTTCCAAGATTGCCAAGATCCCAGCCACTCCTCAAGGACCCTGAGCCCAGGTCTTGTCCAGGGTGCTGGAGGACAGACTGGCTTTCACCTCCTCTACAGTCCAGTTGATTTTCTAAAATGCAGCTTTCTCTGTCCATAAATCTATTTGTCTTCTAAAATTTGAAGATAATTTTATTTGTGCTTGTCTTTTTCTCTTTGCTGCTTACCCCCTTTTCAACAGATAATTTTTATTTTAAGAGTGCTCCAAGGAAGTCATACACAAATAAATATTCACATTCTCCCGCCGGGAAGCTGAAGCTACTGAAATGTGACCAGAACAATTCATTGGCACAACTGGAAGGTCATCGCTGGGATTACAGGCATAAGCAACGTATACAAAAGTTACACGTTTTATATACTTAAAACCTTAGCAGGTATTACCTTTAAAAATTGTTTTATTTTATCCAGTGATATTATTTTTTTCATAATTATTATCAAGTCTTTCTTTTAAACAGCTGGTGTGCTTCCTTTGATAAGAAAATAAAGAGTAATGCAGCTGAACTTGTTCCTGCTCTTGCGTAGCTACCAGGAAGTGCTGTGTTCTATTTAGTGTACAACTACAGAAATGATCTCAATCTCTCAGTCTCTCAACTCTAATTCTGCTTTTGAATATATCTAATCTCTCAAAGCAATGACATATATATAGTATATGTAGCATATGTCATTACTTTAAGAATACATTTATGTGATTTTGAGTTCACCCCATCTTTTAAAAAATAAGTAGAGGGGTCGGGCACTATGGCTCATGCCTATAATCCCAGCACTTTGGGAGGCTGAGGTGGGTGGACCACGAGGTCAGCAGATTGAGACCATCCTGGCCAACATGGTAAAATCCCATCTCCACTAAAGACACAAAAAATTAGCTGGGTGTGATGGTGCAAACCTGTAGTGCCAGCTACTCAGGAGGCTGAGGCAGGAGAATCACTTGAACCTGGGAGGCGGAGGCTGCAGTGAGCTGAGATCATGTCACTGCACTCCAGCCTGGATGACAGAGTGAGACTGTATCAAAAAAAGAGAAAGATAGCAAGCAGGGGGGAGGGAGGGAGGAAGGACAGAAGGCAGGAAGGCAGGAAGGCAGGAAGGCAGGAAGGCAGGAAGGCAGGAAGGAAGGAAGGAAGGAAGGAAGGAAGGAAGGAAGGAAGGAAGGAAAGGAAGGGACAGGCTGGGTGCTGTGGCAAATGCCTGTAATCCCAGCACTTTGGGAGGCCGAGGTGAGTGGATTGCCTAAGCTCAGGAGTTCGAGACCAGGCCTGGCCAGCATGATGAAACCCTGTCTCTACTAGAAATACAAAAAGTTAGCCGGGCATGTTGGCACATGCCTGTAATACCAGCTACTCGGGAGGCTGAGGCAAGATAATTTCTTGAACCCGGGAGAAAGAGGTTACAGTGAGCTGAGATCGCACCACTGCATTCCAGCCTGGGTGACAGAGTGAGACTCCATCTCAAAAAAAAATTATAAGTAGAATACAAATTGCAAATGAGTAAAATAAATACACTCTTGATCCCCTGTGTGATGGAATAAAGGAATTCTTAGTGTGAATGGGTCCTGAGCCTAAGCACCGTCCGTTGCTGCAATCCAGGTCCAACAGGTAAACTGGTAGCCAGGCTTCCTTTGTGACCGTATTTCAAGGTTGTAGGAATCTTTCTGGTAGAGTCCCCACCGTAGGGGAGAGTGAGCCAGGAATAGCAAAATCATCCAGTAAGAACCCTTCGTGATCTTGGTTGTTTTATAGGAGAAATTCTGATGGAATATGCTGTCTATTACATAGGTTGTCTCCCAGCCAAGCTTCTCAAGAATTGGTAATTTAGAAATACAGAGACTACAGGTGAAGGGGAGGAAGGCAGCAAATCACACTGCCACGTGTGTACCTATGCAACTATGTTGCATGTTCTTCACATGTACCCCAAAACCTAAAATGCAATAAAAAAATAAAAAATAAGAAAAAAAGAAAAAAGAAAAGAAATACACAGACTAGAAAGACTGTGAGCACGGCAGAACTATTTCATTATAAACTCAGATTCTCATGCAAAAGTGACATGATTGGGTCCCTTAGTAGAGGTTAACCAATAAAAGGAGAAAGGTATAAACATAGAGTCTGTTTTGGCTTGGCTTGCTTTTTGAAAATTTATGTTCACAATAGCATGGTTTGGGATGAAAACATTGGACTGAAATGCTGTTTGTTTAGCTGGACACCTTGAAGGGGAGGTGAGCCTGGACTCTGACACTGTATATGTTGACACTGACATTTGAGGTAGCTTTCTCCATAGCTTTGGAAAGTGGAAAGGTCCCATGTGATTCAGGGAGAATAATTCTGTGCTCACAGGGGAGAGCTGACGGAGAGGGGAGGAACACAGAAAGAAGCCACATACATTACATGGCGTTGTGGCTAGGAGCTGGTGGACATTTTCCTTAACCATATAGTGGATACTACTTTAAAACAGAACCAGGTCCAGGAGGCTAAGTCAAGGAGGATGGGCTTCTCTATTCTCTCTCTGTGTAGTGGCCTCAGTGTTTCTAGCCAGCCTTGCATGCCAGTGTCAGCCCTCCAGAGCTCTTGGCTTTCTATGGGATAGGAAGGAGAAAGTCTCAGCTCCAACTGCCCGGATCTCTCGGGCCCATGGCTTCCCCTCCCTGAAGCCATGAAAAGCCAAGCTCCCTGGCTGGGGAGACTGGCAGGTCATGGTTATAACTTTAGTTTCAGTGTCTGCCCTGGTTTTATTTTCTGGGTATTTGTCTTATTGTTGTGTGCTAATCCATGCATTTGAAAACTCATGTTTGGGTTTTTGTTGTTGTTGTTTTTGTTTTTTGCATTTTATCCAGCATTATTGGGAGTTTGTTTTGGAATAGGTTTTAGAAATAATTTGTATTTATTTAGTTGGCTGCCATGCTGATAAAGGACTCTCTGTGTCCACGATGTGAACCTTGCCCTATAGCTCTATGAAAACTGCTTCATCCATGTCACCAATCACCTTTACTTTGGCCAAAATCTATGGACAAAAAGTCAACTGTCCTTATATTTTATTCCCTCTGCAAATTTTTGATACTAGTGACCACTTTCTTACTCTTGAGGAGTTTTACCATCTTACCTTCAATATATGCAAATGCTTTTCACATTTATGCCTCTAGCCAAGACCTTGACTGTGACCTCCAGCCTTGCATGTTCGACTGTCTCTTTGACCTCTCTGCTCAGATGTTTTAGAGGCACCTCAGAATAGCATGTCTGAAACACAGCTTCCATAGTCCCTCCTGCAGTGCCAGGATGCCCCGATCCCCAAACCTTTACCTCCCTTTTTTATCACATCTCAGAGGATGGCACACCATCTACCACTCCCTTGAACCAACTATGAAATGTACTCCTTGATTATTTTTTTTCTGTTCCTCCCTCCCAATTTCCACCAGCCTAGACAGCTCATTCTTTTTTGTTTTAATGTGCAAACTGTATTCAGATTTCAAACTTACCCTTGACACCACACTTCTCCATCTAGACTGCAGCCCCTCTTATGTAAGGCACACCCCAGCCCCTGCATTCTTCTCTTCCTCATCTTCTGCTGCACTCACACCTTCTCTCCGTCTGTGTATCCTCTCTAGAGGAACCAGGGGACCTGCTCATGGCACTCAGCACTGCAAATATTTCTTCCTTTTGATAAAGAAAAGAGATGTATTTCTTATAGTTCTGGAAGCTGGGAAGTCCAAGGTGGAGGGGCGACTTCTGAGGAGGGTCTTCGTGCTGGTGGGGCCTCTCTGCAAAGTCCTGAGGTGGCACAGGCACGGCAAGATGACTGAGTGTGCCAGCTTAGACTTTTCTTCCTCTTCTTATAAAGCCCCAGACTCATAATGGGGGCTCTACCCTGATAACCTCATCTAGTCCTAATTGCCACTCAGAGGTCCCGCCTCTCAGCACAGTTACAGTGGGAATTACGTGTGCACATGAGATTCAGAGGGGCATTCAAACCATAGCCTTCTTCTGTCCCTGTCCCCTAAAACTCCTGTCCTTCTTGCATGCAAAATAGAGTCATTCCATCCCAGTACTTCCAAAACCTTTTTTTTTTTGAGACAGAGTCTTGCTCTTTTGCCAGGCTGGAGTGCAGTGGCACGATCTCTGCTCACTGCAACCTCTGTCTCCCAGATTTAAGCAATTCCCCTGCCTCTGCCTCCTGAGTAGCTGGGACTACAGGCAAGCGCCACCACTCCTGGCTAGTTTTTTGTATTTTAGTAGAGATGGGGTTTCACCATGACCAGGATAGTCTCAATATCCTGACTTCATGATCTGCTTGCCTCAGTCTCCCAAAGTGCTGGGATTACAGGCATGAGCCATCCCGCCCAGTCTCCAAAGCCTTTTTTTAAAAAAGCAAAACAAACAAACAAAAAAAAACGGGTCTCACTCTGTTGCCCAGGCTGGAGTGCAGTGCTACAATCATAGCTCACTGTAACCTCAACCACCTGGGCTCAAGTGATCCTCCTCCCTTGGCCTCTTAAGCAGCTGGGACTATAGAAACATGTCACCATGCCCTGCTATTATTTTTGCTTATTTGTAGAGACAGGGTCTCACTAGGTTGCTCAAGTTGATGCTGAACCTGCTGAACCCCTGGGCTGAAGCGATCCTCCCACCTTGGCCTCCCAAAGTGCTGGGATTACAAGCATGAGTCATGGCGGCTGTCTCAAAAGTCTTACTTGTTCCAGCATCAACTTGAAAGTCCTAAGTCCAGAGCCTCATCTGAATCTGATGTGTGTGAGACTCAAGGTGCAACTCATCCTGACACAAATCCTCCTACTGTGAACCTGTGAAATCAAACAAGTCATCTGCTTCCAAGATACAACATTGGGGCGGGAATAGGGCAGGCGTTTCCACCCCAAAAGGCAGAGATAGGTGAGAAGAAGGGAGTAATGAGCCCAAGCAAGTCCAAAACTCAGCAGGGCAGATGGTAAATCTTGAAGCTGGAGAATCACCTCTTTTTCACTCCCGGTCCAGCATTCCATGCACATTGGGAGGTTTGGGATCCCAAGGCCTCAGGTAGCACCCCCCACACCCCACCATGGCTTTGCTGGACTCCATGCTCCTGTGCCCATGGGCTGGAATCTTTCCCAGGTGATGCTGCAAGCTAGCTGCTCTGCAGTCCTGGGGTCCCTGAGGTGCCCCTCTCTCACGGCTCCACTAGGTATTGCCCTAGTGGGGACTCTGTGGCAGCTCTGACCCCAGCTTTCTGTTTGGCATTGCCTTAGAAGGGGTTTTCTGTGGGGGGCTCCATCCCTGCAGCAAGTTTCTGCCTGGGCACCCAGGCTTTCCAGGACATGCTCTGAAATTTATGTGGAGGAAAGTCTGCACTGCTCTTGAGATCTGTACACCTGCAGAATTAACACTGCATGGATGATGCCAAGATTTATCATTTAGCACATCAAATATTTGTTTCTGCACTCAGAGCTGAGTCCAAAATCCTCGCAGTCCCCCTTGTGAGCTACTGGACTGACTCTCCAGCCCCTCACTCCACAGGCCAGCCACCCAGCTTCTTTTCTGTCCTCCTCAAATGTGCAGAGGCCTTTCCAACGCAGGGCCTTTGCCTTTGACATTCCTGGGAGGGTGGGGCTCTCTTCCAGCCCAAACGTTTCCAGGCCTGCCTTTTCCTCTCTTTTGGCGTTCACCCTAGAGTTCCCTCCCCAGAGTCCTTCCCTGACTGCACCATTTGAAGCCCACCTACCCCCATTCTTTGCTATCACAGCACCTGTCTATGCCTAGTTTTGTATTTATTCATGTGTATTTCTTGTGCGTTGCCTGCATCCCCACTGGAATATCAGTACCATGAGCACAGTAGCATTTTCTTTCTTGTTCCTTAATCTGTGCCCAAGCCTGGCACTTAGCTGCTCCTCAACAATGTGTTGAATGCGTGACTGCTGAAAGGACAAACGGAAAATCAGAACCCATTGAAGGTCTTTCAGTGCACAGCAGGCACTTTGCTGGGCGCTGCTGAGCCTCCCTACACAGCAGCTGTCTGTGACTGGGGGGAGCTGCCCTCAGCCACGTTTTATCTGAGCTCTTGGGAGTACTGCTCTTTGCAGCGTCTCTGATTCAGAGCTGCAGCTGATGGGAGCAGAGCTGTTCGGAATGACAATCAAAGAGCAAAGCTGGAGACCACGTGCACCAGGCATGGGGCGGGGCTTGCAGGCCTCCACGCCTGGCCCCAGGAGGGTGGCTTTGTGAAATTCCCGTGGAAACTTGAAGAGGTTGATATGCCTTGAAAAGGAGGCCAGGTATTTTATTTTCCACATTGGACTATTTCTGAGAGTAAAGAGGTGTTGGAAACAGATGCTCTGTGCCACAGAGAAAAATCAGCACTGAGACAAAGGATCTTTCCGCAACATGACTTTTACATCCTGGGCTGCAGGAAGGGTACCCTTGCTAGCTACTTTGCTGCTAGGGTACAATGAACAAAAGAAAACACAAATTTATCCCTTACGCATTTGGGGTCGTCCTTACTGCTGTGTCTGATCTCCATTGGCTGGAGCCAGACCTCACAATCTAAACTAAAACCTGATTGACTTGCAACTTAAAACTTCTCTAAACAGGTAAAAGCAATGGAGAGCTGGGACATGCCTGTGAGCACGTCCAGCACAGATATCTTGGTTAAAGTACAAAGACACAGAACGTACTACGTGCCTGTAAGCATCCTAACAGCTACATAGGAGAGGGCTTAACAAAGAGTTATTAGCACACTTATGATTTACTCTTTAACAAAAAAGGAAACTTTAAAAAGAAACTTTTTTACTTCCCACAAAAGGATACTACTAATTAGTATGCCAGAAAAATAGGCAAAAATTAGGACTGTGCTAGGCAAACTCCGTATGTGATCACTCCAGGGAGATTCTAGCTGACTTTCAGAGAAGGGGCAACTGCCCTCAAGGTCTAAAAAAGGCAACTCGGATCATAGAGAGCACAGGCTGCATGCCGGGAGGCCTGAGGTCGGCCCACGAGGTCTCACCTGTGAGCTATCATCACGGAGGCAGCCACATCATCTCTTGGTCTCTTTCTTTATAAATTGGAGGTAATAATGCCAGCTCCATCTCCTCCCACGATCACATGAGTCATAGCACTCCAGAAACCGTAATTGTTTTAGAAATTTTTGGTGGTATTGTTATTTGTTGTTTTCAGTTTTCTTCAGCTTGAAGTTACAGAATTTTTTAGCTTTAAAAAGAATTTTTTCCACTAGAATTTCAATACTGCTTACATTATAAAATAGAAAAAGGGGCCAGGTGCAGTGGCTCACGCCTGTAATCCCAGCACTTTGGGAGACTGAGGAGGGCGGATCACCTGAGGTCAGGAATTTGAGACCAGCCTGGCTAACATGGTGAAACCCCGTCTCTACTAAAAACACAAAATTAGCTGGATGTGGTAGTGCATGCCTATAATTTCAGCTACTTGGGAGACTGAAGCAAGAGAATAGCTTAAACCTAGGAGGCAGAGGTTGCAGTGAGCCGAGATTGTGCCACTGCACTCCAGCCTGGGCGACAGAGCAAGACTCAGTCTAAAAAAAAAAAAAAAAAGAATAAATTTAATTAAGTAAGTAAATTAGTTAAAATCTTTCCCGAAGAACAGCTCTTTTCCGGACATCTCATTCATGAGCTCCCACTGGGTGTGGGCTCCCCATCCTGCTTTGTCCGTGTCAGAGAAGGTTCCTAAAACATGGAACTTTCAGGGATACAACTTGGAGTAGTCCCGGAAGCCTGGCTGGCTCATCACCCAGCAACAGGCTGCTCGCTGGGAGCACAAAAACCCCACACCTCTTCAGAGGGCCTCTTGATCCAGCAGTGATCGGGTTGCAGATTTAGCCCTTCCCGGACCCCCCACAACATTTTGGGTGGAAAAGGCACAATTTCTGCTAAAGGCTTTCTCTCAGACCTGGTTAGGGACAGCCACAGGGACACCCAACACCACCCAGGATTGTTGCCAGAGTGTTCCTTCTCTGATGGACACCCAGTGCTCGACACTCAGCTCTTGAGGAAGGATGACAGGCCTAATCAGTGCTTCCCAGACAGATGCCCTATGGGAAGAAGAAGGGAGGGAACTCAGCTTCTAGGCTTTGACACGGACATCAATGCCACCCAGCGCTGCTCCTCCTCCCACAGACTGATGGCACGAGAGGCCTTGCCCTTGTAGAAAGGAGGCCCTGGGTGCATCTGGAGGCACCAAGAGACCCCAGCCTGGAGGGACAAGTGCTTCCCCCATGTGATTCCCTTGCCCACCCCACACTGTGAAGCTGCAGGGCCTGAGCTATCTTTGACAGCTCCCCCAGGGCCAGAGAGGAGCAGGTGCCTCAAAGCTTATGGCTTGAATTGTTCATGTGTTATTAATAGCAGCAGTGATGAGGGCGGGAAGGTGGCAATACTGACTCCATACAGGGGCCTGTCCTGAGAGAGCCAGAGAGGCAAGGCTGCCTGTGAGTCCCGCCACACTGGCAAGGGATGAGTCACGCCTCCCCTGCTCCTCTTCTCTGCAGACAGGATCAAGGCCGAGAAAGCCCCTCCCCCAGCTGAGGCTCTGTGGGTTCCTGGAAACCTATCAGGGCTGGTGCAGCACAGCGGCTGAGAGCCCAGTTGGGGCAGCCGAGGTCCCATCAACCTTCACTCAGGAGCCCTGTGACCTTAGGCAAGGGCCTCATCGTCCCTAAACCTTCCTGACACTCCAGATGGCTCAACAGAGATGAGAGCAGAACCTCCCCGCAGGGCTGCCCCAAGGATTAAATGAGAAAAAGTCCAAAACGCGACACCCAGCATACAGTCAGTGCCAGGATATGGAGCTACCTGAGCCTCCTGCATGCTGCTGGCACTCACTCTGTGCTGCCTCACACTTATTCCTCACCCCACTCAGGGGGTCCTCTCCGCTGCAATTGGAATTGCTCTACTGGTTTCGAGTAAGTAAATCTAGCCTTCCCCAAGGTGGACGTATCTTACCAAATGGTTTCTGTCCTTTCTGAGGTGGAAGGTTGGGTCCCAGAAGGGACTTCTGAGCACGCGAGGTTTTGTACTGGTTGGTGAATGGTGGTCCCTGACTCCTCACCAACAAGTGCTACTGTCTTTTGCTTCAGCCTGGCCCGAAAGGCAAGGCATCCGGACCGGCCACTCCTGGGAGGGTCTTCTTCCGGGTCTTGCTAATGGCCATTGTTCACTCCGGGCAGCAAGGCCATGCCGGCTGCCAATCTCTCTCTTTCATTGGACTCTAAGTGTCCCATGATGGATTTCTTAGAGCTTTGAGTCCAGTCTCCTCCTCATTTGTGAGAGGGAAGAGAAATATGATCGCTCATCCTTCACAGGGTTACAGCAGGAACAAACAGTAGCTCACAAATAGAACTTCGCACAGTGTCTGGCATTCTGGATCGGCTAAATCAATGCTGAATTGTGCTATAATTCTCCTAAAAGTTCTATTTTGATGTCTACTTTATCCCAGATTTCCCTGATTGGAATTTTCCAAGGCAGGTAACAAGGTGCGTTGCTTGCGGCATTTTGGCAACTCCCTAAACAGATTTTGAGTAAAATCCTTTAAAAACTCAAGCCTTACCTCTGGTATTCACGTCCCAAAGGGTGAAGACTGGAGCAGGCTGAGCCAGAATCATTAAAACTTTTAGGATTTGAACTGGACTCTCAGACCCTACCAAGGCTCTGACATGGCCCCAAAGAGGTTACTGGAGGACTTCAGGCTTGGAGGGGAAGATTCTGATGAGATTCTCATCTTAGCCCGGATTCCCTAGAAAAAGAGCTGAAAAGGAGGATCTGTGTGAACAGGACTTACTCAGAAATGACTAATGGAAGAGTGAGAAAGTGGGGCAGAGAGAAAAAGGGCACCCAAGGATGCGGCATCACGAACAGGCCCCAGGCGGCACCAGCTCAGCCTGGAGAGGGAGCTCTGGAGGCCATGGAGAGCTGTCCTGATCAGAAGCAAGGGGGCCGGGCGCAGTGGCTCACGCCTATAATCCCAGCTCTTGGTGAGGCAGAGGTGGGAGGATCACTTGACGACAGCCTGGGCAACATGGCGACACCCTGTCTCTGCAAAAAAAGACTTAAAAAATAGCCAGATGGGGCGACACGCACCAGTGTTTGGGAGGCCGAAGGCTACAGTGAGCTTGGCCTGCAGTGATTGCGCCACTTCACTCCAGCCCCGGCAATGGACTGAGACCTTGTCTCAAGAGGGCGCAAACAAAAACGAACAAACAGCAATGAAATTAAAAAACAATTAGAAAAGAGCAAGGAGGCATTTACACCTCCCCACACATTGTGAGTGAGGTCTGATCCTGGGAGGATGTAACTCCTGAGGCATTTTCAGCCCTCAGTGCAGGCAGACAAGGTCAGTCAGGGCAGCTGGCACAGAGACCCGGGGCGGCTGGCGGGAGTGGGCATGCACGGAGTGGGTATGCTCCAGAGAGTGACAGGGGCCAGGGAATGTGGGGGAAGCCCCGATGGTGGGCCTCTCCACAGGGCAAGGTAAAGCCCCCTGGGAAGTCACTCTTGCTGTAAGAACGGACCCCAGGTACTGGGCTGTCTGCTCTTTCTTCCC
Source organism: Callimico goeldii (assembly GCA_963573925.1). Taxonomy (NCBI): domain Eukaryota; kingdom Metazoa; phylum Chordata; class Mammalia; order Primates; family Cebidae; genus Callimico; species Callimico goeldii. The sequence continues at coordinate 7,613 of CAUYOR010042384.1, read as the reverse complement.
TCTGGCTTTCCCCTACCTACAGCGCTTGCCTCTTCCTCCTTCTTCCCTTCCTTGGACATTAATAGGGCAATTTCTAGACTCAAGGCTTGTTTTCAGGGGCTGTGGGAGCCAGAGGAGGGAGAATGAGCTGTGCGGATCAGGAAGAGCTGGGCTCCTTCTCATCTGAAACCATCCGCTGAATTTGCATCCCAGATCAGCCACGGAGCATGAATAAATAATGTGGCTCTCCAAGCCTCATTTCTTGAAGTAGAGGAATAGCTCTTATCTACACCCACTTCCCAAGCCTATTTTCAGAATACTGTGAGGGATGCGTGTAGGGAGCCCAGCCCAGCATGCAGTTTATGCGCTGGCCCCTCCTTTTCTCTCTGTTCATCTCATTTCCTTCCTTCGCCAGGTGCCAGGAGGTCCTGGATCCTTCAGCAATGACCCCTACGAATTGGTTGCTGGGCTCATCATCCTAGTGACTGGCAGATTCCTATGGTAACAGTGAGAGTCTTTTTTTTTTTTTTTTGAGACAGACTCTTGCTCTGTCACCAGGCAGTGGTGTGATCTCAGCTCACTACAACCTCCACCTCCTGGGTTCAAGCAATTCTCCTGCCTCAGCCTCCCAAGTAGCTGGGACTACAGACATTCACCACCACGCCTGGCTAATTTTTGTATATTTTTTTAAGTAGAGATGGGTTTTCATCATGTTGGTTAGGATGGTTGTGATCTCTTGATGTTGTAATCTGTCTGCCTCGGCCTCCCAAAGTGCTGGGTTTGCAGGCATGAGCCACCACACCTGGCCATGAGTAAGACTCTTTAAGAAGAAAGCAAGAAGGTAATTAGGAGGACATGGGCCTGCTGGGGGCTGTACCCAGAAGACCTGGAATGGCCTTGTCTTGGGTGCAGCAGCTCATTCTCCCTCTCTCATGGCTGGTATATGCCTCTCACGCTCCAGCTGACCAGTCCTTCCTGTAAGCTCAGGTGCAGGCCCCAGTCATGCACGAGTGAACTCCTCCCCAAGTTGGTCAGAGCCCCTGGTGGGGGCCCGTTCCTAGGCTGCTGGCCTCTGAATGGCTGCCCTTGTGCAGATGTTGGCCCTTGATCCAGAGATCACGTCACCTCATGTATGAATAGACCTGTGCTGCTCCCCCAAGAACGAAGGTGGTGGGCTGGGGAGACAGGTGCGGCTGGCCTGCTCACTCCTCCCAACAAGGGTCAGTTTGCCCCTTTCCTCCTTGGAGATCTTGGAGCTTGCCTGGGAAGTGGCTGGAAAACAAGATGTCCTGAAGAACTCATGATTTGGCTCAATCAATCTCTGTCGGCTTTCTCCTTTCTCCTCCCTGCACTCATGCCCCCTCCCTTCCTCCCGGCTTCTGCCTGCTCAGAGAAGTGGCTGTGACATGCCTGGGGGTCCCCTGGGCCTGTAGATAGAGCACCCTCTGCAGCTCCAGTCATGAGGCTGGTCTCTGCAGGCTTCTCCCGGGGAGCAGCTCTGGTCTAGTGTTTACTGCCTTTGAATCCTCATTATCTGGGCACCATCCCCCGCACACGGTAAATGTTTAATAAACTTTTATCCAGTGAACCAGTGAGTGAATTCTCATGAACACACACTTGTGGCATATGTGGAAAAAGGTCGTGCAGGGCAGGGGTGCTGTCCAGGTCCCGTGGCGCTCACTGCAGGTGCCAGTTTTGATGAGAAACACAGCAAGGACCCAGCTGAGCTTGTGTGCGTAACCTGACTTATGGTCATGGCTGCCCAGACGGGTGAGCTGGAAAGGCTGCTTCTGGGCTCGGGATTGATTAGTGATGTCTGCCCTGGGGAAGAGCAGGGTGGTAGCTGCACCTGTGTCATGTGTCTGCAACCCTGGGCCTAAGCCATCCGATCATGATTTCTGAAATCTCTTTAGCCTGAGAGTAGCACCGAGTACAGCCCTGAGAACAATGCATTAGTCTGTTCTACAGGTCATGTCTGGCAGAACCCGGCCAGCATCGTCCTCCTGGCTGCCTATAGTTAAGAAGGGACATAGACATCATTTCAGTCCCAACACAGTGATTGTCATATGAAATGCCAGGCAACCCCTGAAGCTGTGCACACAAGAACTGCTTTCCCCAACATCCTACACAAACCCCAGCCTCTCAAGTCCATCTCCCTGAGAGCTCAGATCAGCCCCAGTTTCAGACCTGTGGGACCTTTCTTCTTTCCCTGGCGCTCTCTCCTGAGAGGAAGCAATTGAAGTGTTCCAAGCTCAGGGCAGGGCTTTGACACCCTAAGTTAAATGCAATTCTGACTTCAGAGCTCTTGCAGGGGGGTTCGGTGTTCAGTCTGGGTGAGTGAGCTGAGTGCTTGTCCTGGAGACAGAATAAATTGCTGTTTCAGAATAGCCAGAAAGAGATTTACCCAGCTGCCACTGTCACCGCACAGCCCAGCAGGGGATGGCAGCTCCACAGAGAGAGACAGGGGGCCTTCACCTCTCTGGGCCTTGGTGCAGGGTGGTTTTTCTTCTTTAGAAATTAGCAAAACCACGTATGCCTTCTGTAAGCTGAGGCTGAGAAGTGAGGCCTTGGTACCCAGAGCATGCTCCATGAAGCTGAAGAAAAGGCAGCGGACATGCGCAATGGAAGAGTGTGTGAGCCTGTCTCAGCCAAGGAGGGGGTTTCACTCCAGGCTGCTTCCAAGTCGACCTAGTTCAGCATCAAGCAGATAAGCGTTTGCAACCTGGATGCCTATAGTTGTTCACTTGGATATGTAGCAAGGTTTCTGAGAGCTAGGGTTCTACCAAGCCAAACTCTGTGTGCACCGTGAGATGGCAATGACAGAGGCAGGGCCCTAATGAGGGGGAGGTTGTTGGTGTCCCACTGCTTCCATGAAGCCAGAGCCTGCCGACAGTCAACCTCTGCAACCACAGCTCCGAGGGACTTTTGATTCTGGCCATTCTTGCCCAAGTCAGAAGAAGCAGCCCTCATCAATGCTACAGGAAAGCTGACAGGTGGATACCCCAAGAGTCCTCACTCCTTGGCTGTGATCACCCTGTGCTGTGTTCCACACTGACTCTCAAAATTCCCCAGTGGGATTCCAGCCAGGGGCCCACGCCCTAACCCAAACATGCCGACAGCTCGATTCCAATTAGCTCCTTGTCCCCTCTTTTCCTGCTTCCTAGAACCCTAATGGTACTCTCCGGGATCACCTTCCAGGTAAACCAACTACACTCCTCCCTCATTCGTGGTCTGTTCCTGGGGCAGCCTGGTCTGAGACAGCTGCTCTCAAGATTGCCTTGGGCTCACCTGGGCAGAACAACATCCCTCGCATTACTAATCTCCAATCTAGAGATCTTCCGTTTAACAGAACCCATCTTCCTGGCTAGGCTGGCACCGTTTAAATCACACGGCCCCTTGTTATACACACATGAACACTTTCTCCTCGTGGTAACTCATTTCTTCTTCTACCAGTGTTTGCGGAGCAGAAAGGGATGAAGCCCAAAGCGTCCCTGCCTTGGAAAGGACCACATCTGTCCGAGAAAGACCGCATGGACAGCGACTGTGGACATACAAGAAGACAAGGGCTTAGCCCCCAGGGGAGGTGCAGGGTGGAGACCACAGGGACTCTGAGGTGGGTCTCTCCCCGGCTAGAGAAAAGGAGCCTCAGGAGCCACATCAGAAATGATGGCAGAGGGCAGCTGCAGCTCGGGGAACCGTGGCCCCAAGGGTGGCACCCTTGATGGGGTAAGTACCATGAGGCAGTGGGAAAGGCCAGGGATGCACTTGTTGAAGGGTGGGGTCCACGCTGGTGGGCCAGGAGATGATTTTAAGCAGTGCACTGGTGGCCTGGGTTCCCCGGAAAGCAGAGCACGAAGCAGAAGCTGACTTTGCTGACACTTTGCTGTTGAGTGACATCCCAGGAAAGCAAGGCAAGGCAGGTAGCGGGGAGCTGTGTCTGCCTCTGTGGTCGTGTTTGGTGAGAACATCATGAGTAGAGCGAGGCTTTGTCACAGGTGGACTGCTCAGTATCCAGCATGTCTTTAGGGAGGCTGGGGGGACTGCTGGGCCCCAACACAGCGTAGGGTCTGGGGAGTGGGATAGGCAGGGCAAGGATTCAGCCATAGGCCTGTTTTCCTCTGGTCCAAATTTCACTCCATGGAGTGTAAATGCTCCAACTCCCAATCCCTGGAGGCTGCTGTGTGCACTGTGGGTGGGTTTCTCAGCATCTCACACTTCCACAGCAATGGAGAATCCCCCAGGCAGGAGTCAGAGACATGCACAGCAGGAGGGGGCAAGATGCTCTTAGGGTGGGCTTGCGAGCAACCAAGGGAGGACCCAGAATGGCTGCTTTAGAAGGCCCGACCTGTGGAGGAGGCGGTGACAGCTCTGTGGCCAGGGAGAAGCAGCAGCTGGGCCAGAGCCGTGTCAGCCAACATGGGCAGCCCAGAGATGGCCTCTGATACAACACAGAGACATCAGAGGCTGTGCGTTGATCTTCCTGTATCCCAGAAAAATAGAATTCCAACATATTACACCCATGATAACACAGACTTTATTTAGACAATGTCTAAATAAATATTAAGCACACAGCTGGAAGGTAATCATGACACCAGTTGCGAAGGGGCATGAATGTGAAGTGCTGGGGCAGGGGAAGCAGGGAGTGAGCTGCCCAGCTTGTGACTCTTCTAGGCCAGGGTGTCTGGAAGACATGCAAGGCAGGAGGTTCATGAGGAGCCTGGGGCCAGGGACTGGGGGGCCTGCATTCACAACAGGGGATGCTTTCAGGCAGGTGTGTTTTGGTGACGTTCAGAGGTTGCTTCCAGGAGGGAATATACTGCTGTGGCTTGTTACTTTATCAATTGGAGCAAATAGGTCTGCACTGGGGGCTACGCCTGGGTGTGGAAGAGCGAAACCCAAAACATTGCATACTCTAGCGAACTTTCTCTAACTCCAACTTTTTTTCTTTTAAAAATTAGTTAGATTGGCCAGTCACGGTGACTGATGCCTGTAATCCTAGCACTTCGGGAGGCCAAAGTGAGCAGATCACCTAAGGTCAGGAGTTCCAGACCAGCCTGACCAATATGGAGAAACCCTGTCTCTACTAAAAATACAAAATTAGCCGGATGTGGTGGTGCACACTTGCAGTCCCAGCTACTTGGGAGGCTGAGGCAAGAGAATCACTTGAACCTGGGAGGCAGAGGTTGCGGTGAGCCAAGATCACACCATTGCACTCCAGACTGGAGAACAAGAGCTAAACTCTGTCTCAAAAAAAAATTAAATAGATAAAAGTAGTATGAAAGATATTATTATGAGGAAAAACTTTGAATCTTTCTAATAATAATAATTTTAAAGGACTGAAATTGTGTTGATGAGAATGTGGAACAGACTGCATGCTCTGCTGATGGGAGTGTGTATTGGTGCAACCACTTTAAAAAACCATTCGTCATTGTCTCCTACAGCCCAACTTATGCCTATACTGTGACCCAGCTGTTAGACTCTTAGATATAAGCCTGATACAATGTGTCCCTATGTGTACCAAAGGGTTGTTTAATTAATTAATTGGCAACATGATGTATAAGGACAAAATCTGGAAACTACTCAAGTGCCCATCAACCAGAGAATGGAGACACAAACTATTGTGTTCACACTAGAACATGCAAATAAATGCTTCATGACTGTGTCCCAAAATCTGCCGGAGTCTCACCAACATTATGTCAAGGGGAAAAAGCCAGACATGGGAGCACGCAGATTTGCTAAGTCTGTGAAAATTCCTCAAGCTATAGGCTTGCAACATGTGAAGTTTTCTGTATCCATGTTGTACTTCAGGAAAAGTTCAAAAGAAAAAAGAAAAGAAAGTAAACAATTTGCAAATGTCTACACGTCTACACTTTGGTGTTACTTTTAGTAGCAAATCATGTCAATACACCTCATAACTGATAACAACGCTCAGCTGATTAAAGCTGAATCAGAGATAGTGGAGGAGGTGAGACCAGAGGGAAGACACCCAGTTGAGGGATTTTCCTGTGTCTGATGAGAGAAGCAGGTGATGGAGGAGTTGGGCTTTGTGCCTACAGTGGTGGCAGAGATGCTGGGACTCCCCGCGACCTGCGACACGAAGTGGGACAGGAGATCTTGGTGCAGGGCAAGGACTCGCTTCTGCCTACAGTCATTGCCCTTCTTCTAATTAACCTGGGGAAGTTCCCACACACGTGCCGTTCAGGGAGATAACTCGAAATCAGTGCCATCATCTCCAGGGAGGAAAAAAAGGGAGGCCAAAATTTAATCACTGCTTTTTTTTTTTTTTTGGTTATTCCCGAAGCAATTGTGTAGCCTCTCATGTCTTGCACGGAGTGTGACAGAATGTATTGCTGTGCTCGTGTCAGATGGTCTTAGCAAGCCAGACACGGGGAAGGGCAGATGTGCTCTCGGAGACAGCAAGACAAGACACAGCAGCTGAGGGTGTCAGCCAAGCTGAGGGTGCAGACAGAGCAGAGTGCAGCAGCTCCAGGGTCCCCCGGTCCCTGGAACACAGGGGCACCATTCCCTTGCCTCCCTGAGAGACACTGGGATGCCATGTCACCCTGTCATTCAGCAAGAGAAGCAACCACCCACAGGTATAAGTCATGGTTGTGCCATGGTCTGGGTGGTCTCAAACTCACCCTTCGAATTCCCTGTACAGTTTTCCCATCTCCAAAATCATATCCACCTTGCAAAGTTATTATAAGGACTACATAAATATTGTAAAGAGCGAAACAGTACACGTTTTACATTTTGCTGTCTATGAGGCCTCTGTCCCACACTGCAGTGTGAAAGCCGCCACAGACACTGTAATTGAGCAACTGTCTGGATTCCAATGAAACTTTACTTGTAACAGAGGGGAGGCCAAACTTGGCCTGAAGGTCATGGTTTACCAACCCCAGCAGAGGCTAAGGAGTTAGTTCACTTGTATAAGGTGGAATGCCTGGCATGGCTTATTTGCTCAATAGGTATTACTTTCATTCTTCCCCCTCCTACTGTGTTTTTAACAGGGCTACATGAGCCAGGTCGGGAGAAGCATCTAACTCAGTGTCTCTACAGAGCTGCTATTCAGCATATATTGGCTGTTTCTACCCATTTCTCAGCTGAACAGGCCACCATAATTCACTTGTCCAAATGACTCCCATGCTGTGCCCTGAGGGCGTCTGCCGGCAAATCGGAGCCCTGGAGAGGTGAGCGGTGAGGCAGGGTGCAGGCAAGCTAGAGGATCCTCAGGAAACTCCTCACTTTCCTTCTAAAGCAGAGCGAGACGCTTGCCGATGACCCCACCCGCCTCGACAGTGTGACCGGGCACACTACTTAACCTCTCCATGGCTGTCTCCTCATTTTATAAACCAAGAAGTGTTTTGGTCATGAAATCCTTGCCTATTCCTACATCCTGAATGGTTTTGCCTAGATTTTCTTCCAGGGTTTTTATGGTGTTAGGTCTTATGTTTAAGTCTTTAATCCATCTGGAGTTAATTTCAGTGTAAGGTGTCAGGAAGGGGTCCAGTTTTTGTTTTCTGTACATAGCTAGCCAGTTTTCCCAACACCATTTATTAAACAGGGAATCCTTTCCCCATTGCTTGTTTTTATCAGGTTTGTCAAAGATCAGATGGTTGTAGATATGTTGTGTT
>CAUYOR010042382.1:0-48277 GCA_963573925.1 Callimico goeldii | reverse complement strand
ACTTAATTTTTATAATTTTATCTTGGAGATATCTTTTTTTTTTTTTTTTTGAGACGGAGTTTTTGCTCTTGTTACCCAGGCTGGAGTGCAATGGCGCGATCTCGGCTCACCGCAACCTCCGCCTCCTGGGTTCAGGCAATTTGCCTCAGCCTCCCGAGTAGCTGGGATTACAGGCACGCACCACCGTGCCCAGCTAATTTTTTGTATTTTTAGTAGAGATGGGGTTTTACCATGTTGACCAGGATGGTCTCGATCTCTTGACCTTGTGATCCACCCGCCTCGGCCTCCCAAAGTGCTGGGATTACAGGCTTGAGCCACTGCGCCCGGCCGGAGATATCTTAGTAAATTGCTTTAGATCCTTTTTGCAAGAGAGGCAGATATGATAGTAAAAAAAAAAAAATGAGATGGTGTTTACCAAAAGAAGATAATTCCAAAAAAAGATTTTATTTCTTTATTTATAGTCTTGGCCTTTTTATCATGTAGAACATCAAAATTATGAGTTGAAATAGGTGGCAGCTTGTAACTTTTTAAACTGTATCTCAAAAATATAGAGTGGGGCTGGGCAAAAAGGCTCACACCTGTAATCCCAGCACTTTGTGAGGCCGAGGCTGGTGGATTACCTGAGGTCAGGAATTCAAGACCAGTCTGGCCAGCGTGGCGGAACCCTGTCTCTACTAAAAATACAGAAATTAGTTGGGTATGCTGGCATGCGCCTGTAGTCCCAGCTAGTCTGGAGGCTGAGACAGGAGAATCACTTGAACCTAGGAGACGGAGGTTGCTGTAAGCTGAGATCACGCCATTCCACTTAAGCCTGGGTGACAAAGTGACACTCCGTCTCAAGAAAGAAGAAAGAAAAAAACCAGGGTGGTTATTTTTTTAGTTATTAGTATTAGATGTTGAAATGGATTATTGAATGTATTTTCTAATTTGTTCATGTTCATGTAGAAAGTGACTGAGACTGAAGATGATAGTGATAGTGACAGTGATGATGATGAAGATGATGTTCATGTCACTATAGGAGACATTAAAACAGGAGCACCACAGTATGGGTAAGTTATTTTTTAGTAAGTAGCAATTGTGTAACTGCTGTATAGCAAAGGTAGTGTGCCTATATCAAACTCTCAGTGATTGATTCCATTGTTTTTACATTTTTCTATTTTAACATAAAAGAACTCTTGTTAAAGTTTCATCCTGAAGATACTTCTTTACTAAAATAAAGTTAACTAATTAGGCAAAGGTACATGGAAGCAGCAGATTTGATCCTGAATTTAACGTGTTTTTATAAAAGAATTGAGTACTAGGCCAGATATGGTAGTTCATGCCTATAATCTCAGTACTTTGGGAGGCTGAGGTGGGCAAATCACCTGAGGTCAGGAGTTTGAGACCAGCCTGACCAGCGTGGTGAAACTCTGTCTCTACTAAAAATACAAAAATTAGCCAGACATGGTGGTGGGCACCTGTAATCTCAGCTACTCTGGAGGTTGAGGCAAGAGAATCACTTTAATTCGGTAGGCAGAGGTTGCAGTGAGTCCAGCTGGTGCCACTGCATTCCAGCCTGGGTGACAGGGTGAGACTCTGTCTCAAGAAAAAGAAAAGAATTGTGTGCTATAAAATCTTTGGTTAGAATTAGAAATCCTTAAATTGTAATTTGTATCTGTACTTATTATAACTTCACTTTATTACTTATCCAAACCTGAGTTTAGGTTTTAATTTTTTGTTGTTCAATAAAAACAATATGAAAAGTATTTCTTTTCATTCTTAATAGTTTTTCAGGTTTTTAATTCTCCTGTAGGCATTTTAGAGCAATGTTTGTCTCAAATTTTGTATTCTATAAACTGGACAAAGTGAATGGACTGTCATTGACTCATTGAGCACATAAAGAATCTTACAGAAGATTGGAAGGGAAAGTCATTGAAGTACGAATTGTGATTCAGTTATGATAGGAGAATAAGAGTCAGTGTTTTTTATTTTTCAAATTGGCTGTATAATGTGATTATTATAGCTTATGCATTGGAAACAAAATAAGTTCATTAATTTCACTAGTTCTGCATTATGCAAAAGGAACACGTATATAAAATTGTAACAATTGTATGTTCATTAAATACTATATATAAAATTATTTGTATTTATAAGTTATAGAACAATTTGAAGCAAAGAACAATTTTTTTGGATTGTGAATGGGACTATTTTTTTGGTAGAAATTGCACTCAAATATTAAATGTACGTGGACTTTCATAGTACCTTACTGAGCTTTATTTCTTATAGTGATTTTCAGTTTTATGCATTGTAATTACGTTTATACATATTTACTACCTTTAGACTCTTTAGTTTCCTATAGAGTAGAAACTGTTATATTCAAAACCCTTCAAAAAGCCGAAACCGTGATTTATGAAGTTTTATCTTCCTCACATTGCCTTATTAACTAAATAAATTGAATGTTATTTAGTTACAGTTGTTTCTGAAGGTTTTTTCCCCTTAGACATTTGATTATGGGAATTTCCAAATGCTCACAAAAGTTGAAGGAATTGACCTGTGAATGCTCATTTACCCATCATCAGATTAAACAGTCTACATTTTGCTTTATTTGCTTGAACTCATATTCCTGTATCCATGCCTTTTACCATTTATCAGTTGATTTATTTTTTTAATGCATTTTGAAAGTAAATTACAGGTGTTTGTGAAGAGTGTAAATTTGTTTTACCTCTGTATTTCAAGATATATCCCTTGAAAACAAAGTCAGTGCGAAGATGAAATTCGATAAACATTTACTATGCACAGCATTTTCAGAAGCAAATTTAAAGAATACACTGTGTTCAAGGAACAGTACTGGATTGATTTATTGTAAATTGTTAGGAAATACAAAATTAGCCTTTTTTATTTTAGGTAACATGCTTTTGTTACAAGTTCATTTTATATGAAAGTAAAGTGTGAAATTTTAAGCTAGTCTTAAAGTAGGAATAATTATCTTGGAAAGTAGTTTGTTACCTGTCTCTGAGATTCATCTATTTATGTACTCAGTAAATTTTTTTTTTTTTTTGAGATGGAGTTTCGCTCTTGTTACCGAGGCTGGAGTGCAATGGCGCAATCTCGGCTCACCGCAACCTCTGCCTCCTGGGTTCAGGCAATTCTCCTGCCTCAGCCTCCTGAGTAGCTGGGATTACAGGCACCTGACACCACACCTGGCTAATTTTTTTATTTTTATTTTTAGTAGTGATGGGGTTTAACTGTTGGCCAGGCTGGTCGTGAACTCCTGATATCAGGTGGTCCACTAACCTCAGCCTCCCAAAGTGCTGGGATTACATGTGTGAGCCACTGTACCCAGCCATAAATACTATTTAAAGACATAATTTATCTGACATTGTGTCGAGTAGTAAAGATAATGTGCCTTTATCAAACCATCTGTGGTCAATTCCATTATTTTATTTTATTTTTTACATTTACCATGCTACAAAAGAACTCTTGGTAAAAATCACCATTTCCTGGAGTTAACTAGTTAAAGTTATATGAAAGCAACTTTTTATTTGTAAATGTATTAACTAATGATGAGAATATAAGAAGTTATAACATAGTTCTTATTTTCTAGAAGTAGTGAGGAAGACAGACATGTGAGTAACTATTTTCAGTGCAACTTAAGTGCTAGAGTAGAAACATGTACAAAGTGATTTGAAAGGTTTGAAAAGAGAGTTGCTAAAAGCCTGCAAGTTTTGAAGGGACGATCCCAGAGGTAACATCTGAACTTGTTTAAATAATGTTTGAGATGGGAGACTGTGGTTTTTAGATGGAGGACACTGCTTAACAGTAAATGTAGTAGACGCAAGGCCTAAAAATACATCGTTGGAGGATAAGGTAGATGAAAAGAGATGGTTGAAATCACTTATGGAAGGAGTTAGAATGCTTTTGCTATGTCTTTGTAGAACCCTACAAGCTTGTCCAACCTGCCTTATTTTGTTGTTGTTGTGTTTTGCTTTGTTTTAGGCTTTTAGCCGCCCAAAGCCATGGTTTTTAGTGTCTGTGTCCCATGATAACTGGGAAAAAAGGGGGTGATGAAGGGGCTTTACTGGTCTAATCAGAAACAGAAACTAAGGACCCAAGACGGTATTCTCTCCCTTGGACACCCGGTTAGATTTTTAAACTGGTCATGTTATTTGAAAAGATAACTAGCAGCAGTAGTTGAGATGGGTTAGTTGGAGAGACATTGACTAATAGATGTGAAGTACTTGTCCAGGTGAGATGATAATCTAGACTTAAGGCAGCAGCATTAGTAGAGAGATGAATGGGAAATGGTATATTTAAATAATTGAGAAACAGAAATACAGTCAGGCATGTGGTACACACCTGTAGTCCCTTGGACTTGGGAGGCTGAGGTAGGAGGATTGCTTAAGCCCAGGAGTTTAAGGCCAGCCTTAATAGTGAGATCCTGACTCAAAGAATAAAGAGAAAGAAATGCAAATAACATGGTAACTGGTTGGTTGTGGATGGAGGAGGAGCTAAGGGCTCAATTACTTAAAGATTTCTAGAGCTGTTAATTGTATACAGGTGGGCGCTGCTCCACCTACCTCCCACAAAATGGATTCATTTGGCATGTTTATTTTGAAGTTCCTGTAGGAAATCCAAGTGTGGGATCTAGCATTTAGAATGGTGTCAGACTTCTTGGGGATCTATTGGACATTATATCAAATTGGCTTATGTGCAATTTTTCATACCACTAAGCTTTTCTACACAGAATGAATACAAAGGCTTGTGGCTTAAAAAAGAAAAATCATGTTTTAAAAGGCAGAATGGGAAATAGAAAGTAGCTGGTTGGAAAGCAAAGAAGCTCATTTATTGAAGATTTACAGTTAAGCCTTTTATAAAAATACTATTTTATTCTGTAGCGGTCCTGTAAGAACAGTTTAGAGACAATCCTTGATTTTTGTACATTTGATTTTCAAGTTAGAAATGTACATCATATGTAGATACTTCTCAGTCACTTTTGCTGAATTTGGATTGCTAAAATGTAAACATCATGAAGGCAGGAACCATATTTATGCAGCTTCTCATACTTTTTCCTTAGCCTAGAACCTGACATGGTTTTGGTGCTCAGTAAGCATTACATGAATTAATCAGTCTATAAAATGATTAAACAGTTGAAGTTGGTGGTGATAGTACTGCTTGACAGTAATGTTTGGTCCCCTTTATAATTTTTGCATTTCTAGCTGTGTAGCTACAGTTATTTGATACAATTACTTGAACATTTTATTGCATTTACATTTTTCTTTTTTAAGTAGAAAAGAAAAATGACAGTGCAAACATAACTAAACTTAAGTCTTATATATTTAGTACATTCAAGACAAAAGATGGAACTAATCATTATTAGACCAAAAGCAGTGAATATGAAGTCCAGTTGGCTGAACTTCTGAGAGAAAAGAACCAAATATATAACATGAATATAATGTGAGAAATTTATTGTTGAAAACATCTATGACTTGAGGTCTTACTGATACCTTTTTGTTAGTGGGAATTGGTTCTTCTTTGCCCGTTTCGATTTTCTTCTTTCTAACTTCCCCAGAAAAGTCTATTTTAATTAGGATATTTGATAATACTACTCGTATATAAGTCCATTATATAAAAATGTAAAGAACTATCTGTAGCCCCATATTACAGAAAATTACACAAGGCTTATCTATACAAGTGTAAATGCAATGAAATATTCAAATAATTTTATACAAGTCTAAGTGTCTTGGCCAAGATTACACAGCTAACAATTGACAAAACATTTGAATGTGGGTTGGTCCAACTTCAGATTTTTTTTTTTCTTTATCACTGTGTATTACATCTAAAAAGGTGCAGCTCAATTTTTTTTTTTCAAATGTATTATGCATTAATGTAACTACAACCCAGATCAAGATATGAAACATAACTAGCATCCTAGAAGTTTCCCTCGTTTTTCCTCTTGGTCATTAACCACCCTACCACCAGCAAACACTGTTCTGCTTTCATTTTAGACTTATTTTAGAGTTTCATGTCAATAAATTCCTATTATGGACTAAGCACTCCATCAATAGTTGAAAAAGGATTTATTAATAATATCAAATGCAGGAAGAACTGAAAGACCACTGGATTTGGCAACAAGTCGGAGGAATTTTACTTATGCTTAGGATTGCTGTATGTTTAATAACTTGGGAGGCAAGGGGTTGAATGAAGACAATGGGTGTAACTCTTTTTCCCTTCTTAACCTTATTTCTTATTTCTTGTGAAGTTTGTTACAGTGGGATATTGAGTTAATGGCAAAGAAACATGTCAGACTTTTAAAAAATGTTTTTGTCTTTTATTCAGCAAGTGACAGACTTTAGATATTAGTTTAAAAAAAATTTTTTTTAAATGTCTTGGCTGGCTGCTGTGGCATACTCTTGTAATCTCAGCATTTTGGGAGGCCAAGGTGGGAGGATTGCTTGCGTACAGGAATTTAAGACCAGCCTGGACAACATGGCATGAGATCTCCTCTTTACAAAATTTAAAAATTAAAAATAGAAATGAAATGTGTGTCACTCTATCCATTTACTATGTGAGTGTATAATTTATTTGTACAAATGTAATATATTACTCTTTTGTTTAAGGTTTTTAGGATAATTTTTGTGTTTTGTTTATGTTTTTAGGAGTTATGGTACAGCACCTGTAAATCTTAACATTAAGACAGGAGGAAGAGTTTATGGAACCACAGGTAAAATTTGTATTTTCTGTTGCATCAATAGGGAAATAAGACACATTTCTTAAATAGGTCATAATCACTTTTCGATTTTTTTTGAGAGGAGTGGGGGACAGAGTCTGGCTCTGTCACCCAGGCTGGAGTGCCGTGGCACAATCTTAACTCACTGCAACCTCCTCCTGGGCTCAAAGCATCTTCCCACTTCACCGTGCCGAGTAGCTGAGACTATGGGCGTGCACCACCATGCCCGGCCAATTTTTTGCATTTTTGTGTAGCGACAGGGTCTCACCATATTGTTCTGGCTGATGAACTTATGAGCTTAAGTGATCTGTCCGCCTCGGCCTCCCTAAGTGTTGGGATTCCAAGTGTGATCCACTGTGTCTGGCCAAGGTGGTAATAGCTCTCTCTCTCTTTTTCTTTTTTTTGAGATAGAGTCTCTGTGTCACCCAGGTGTGCAAACTTGGCTCACTGCAGCCTCTGCCTCCTGGATTCGAGCAATTCTCCCTGCCTCAGCCTCCCGAGTAGCTGGAATTAAAGGCACCCACCAGCATGCCTGACTAATTTTTGTATTTTTAGTAAAGACGGGATTTTGCCATGTTGATCAGGCTAATCTCAAACTCTTGAGATAATAGCTCTTTTTAAAGAGTAATTTTTGACCATACATCACAGAGATCGGCAAACTTTTATTGTAGAGTCCAGTAGCTGGCCAGTCATGGTGGCTAACGCCTGTAATCACAGCACTTTGGGAGGCTGAGGTGGGTGGATTACCTGAGGTCAGGAGTTCAAGACCAGCCTGGCCAACATGGTGAAACCCTGTCTCTACTAAAAATACAAAAATTATCAGGGCATGGTGGCGGGCGCCTGTAATCCCAGCTACTTGGGAGCCTGAGGCAGGAGGATTGCTTGACTCTGGGAGGCGGAGGTTGCAGTGAGCTGAGATCACACTTTTGCACTCCAGCCTGGCAGACAAGAGTGAGACTGAGTCTTTAAAAAAAAAAAACCAAAACCAAAAAGTCCAGTAGCACATAGTTTAGACTCTGCTTTGCTTGGAGCCCTTGCTGTGTTTTTTGCCAGGAATAGTGAAAAGGTGTGTGTTTTCTGTTTGTGTGTTTGTGTGCCAGGAGTAGTAAAAAGGTGTTTCTGTTTTCTGTTTGTCAGTGGTATCTCCTAGCTTCTTGCAAGTGTAGCTTCTTCATTTTGTAATTTTATAAAACAGGAACAAAAGTCAAAGGAGTAGACCTTGATGCACCTGGAAGCATTAATGGAGTTCCACTTTTAGAGGTAGATTTGGATTCTTTTGAAGATAAACCATGGCGTAAACCGGGTAAGATTATTGTGGATTATATGAATTTCAATATTTTTAGCTTGAAGCCATCAGAAAATATTTTTGAATATCAATTTAGAATTTTATTTTTTTATTATAATTTTAATTGTCTTAAGCAAATGATGAATAAGAATGACTTGGATTACTAATACTGGTGGCCTTGTATTACTTAAACTGTAGACTTACATATTGTTTATTATAGTGGTGTTTCTAAGGAAATAATTTGATCAAAAATTTTATAGTCTTTTTGTCACCACAAATGATGGCGTGATAACTAATAGAACTCTAAATTTGTATTTTTATAGTCTATTTTTGATGCTGCGTAAAAATGGAACTGAAATATTCGTACACTAAAGGTGTGTTTTATCTTTAGGTGCTGATCTTTCTGATTATTTTAATTATGGGTTTAATGAAGATACTTGGAAAGCTTACTGTGAAAAACAAAAGAGGATACGAATGGGACTTGAAGTTATACCAGTAACCTCTACTACAAATAAAATTACGGTAATTAATAAATATTCCGGAATACCCTTGGCTTGTCTACTGTCCCACTTTTACTCCCCAGATAAATCTCTTTCCTATAAAGATGGTTAAATGCTATATGATAGTTTAAAAGTTCCATTTTGTTTACCATGTTTGTTTTTCCCTTCCCTCCCTTTTAAGAGTTTTATATTAATAATTATCTGATGTTCTTACTTTCAAATCACAGACTAGCCACAGCTAGTTTGTCTTTATATGGCCTATTAATTAAATATTATGTGGTATCTTAATGGGGAATATGTTATTTAACTTAGGCCGAAGACTGTACTATGGAAGTTACACCAGGTGCAGAGATGCAAGATGGCAGATTCAATCTTTTTAAGGTGAATTTTAGTAAATTATCCTTGGTTGCTCTCATTTTTTTGTTCTTGAGTCTGCTCCCATACCACTACTCAAGGGACAAAATTAAAGTGGAAATAGCTACCTTTTTTCCAAACCTTCAGCTTCCTGGTGACTTACAAATTTGCTGATTGTTATTTTATCTCCACTTTTGCAAGCATGTGAATTTATAGCCTATTGTACTAACAAATGCCAAGTAAAACTATTCTTTGCTATATGTTATGCTTTCAAGTCATAAAACATGTTTGTAGGATAGAAAAGTTAGTGGCAACAGATTAAGTTCTTATTGTAGATAATACTTTAATCTTTATCAATAGAATTGGGGACTTTTTTATTTCTTTAAAAAAATGGTAAGGAAGGTGGCATGCTGTTTAGCTATATAACACTGATATCATTGGTGTAATGCCTTTATAGTTCAAGATAACCTTCACAAATCTTTGACATTCTCTGAGAGTCTTTAAGAACTCAAAGCCGTTGATTTTAAAAGTTGGTATTTAAAAGGAGTAGGTTTATGTGAGAGACTTTGAGGTTGATACTACAACTTTTGTATATCAAGTCTGATTTCTACCTTCTCCATTCCATGGTATGATCACAGACCCAGTCCAAAGAATAATACTGTATTGTCATTGTTCTTTTATGGAAACCTGATTGTGTACTCTTTTTTCTTTACCTTAGTAGTTGATTCTTGTATTGAATGACACTGGGATGAAGATTGGGAGTGGCTTTTAGATTGGGTTGTGTACTCAGGGAACTTTTGTGGACTGGAAAGACACCTCTGCTTCCCTTTTGGGTTTGCAGCCCTGTCCACCAGAATACTGCCTTATGCAGTGTGTGTGCTGTGACTACAGATACAACCACTCTACTGTACACAGTTTTGTATAGATAATTTTAATTTGCATCCTACTTTGCATAAGTATTTAGTTCTTCTTTCACAAATATTTTGAAAGTATGTGATGATGTCTGTTGTATTTTAAAGGGTCATCAGGTTCTTTTAGGTTATATTGTCCATATAGGCATTGAATATATTAAACTTGATTACAGTGAGTAGAAAAGTTGTCTTAGTGAACTAGTTCATTAGCAGCAGTGCTTTTTATTTTCTTCTAACAGAAATGAGAACTGCCATCATAAGCTGTTAACTTCTGTATACTTCATTTTTTGTGGTAGACTTTTAAAAAGAGAATAAAAAGAAACTCCTAGGGGTCAGTCTTATTGAAGGTAGCTATTGTGAATATGTATTTTATATACATACTGTGTACTGAAGAATTTATTTTGAAGTTTCTTTCGGTTATGTGAGAGGAACTCATAGAGTGTTCCATTCTGATTGGATTCTGAATGAAGGATTTTAATTTGATGGGTGCAGTCTTCATGGTTTTCTTGCCTTGATAATGTATTTAAATGCTAATATGTTTCATAGAAATACTGACTTCAGAATAGGGTGGATATTAATAATATGTGTGACAGTTTTTTTTTTAATGTATATTGTAGTCTGTAGGAAATGGTGGAAATAGAGCCATCATGAGCAGGACATTGATTTCAAACAGCCTGCAAACATTTGCGTAGCCAGTAGGAAGCTGCTTGAAAGTTCCTGAGCAGTAGAATAAAGTGCAGATCTTGTTTTTAGAAAAGAAACTGGCAACACGGTGGACCGTAGAATAAAAGGGGTATGAAACAGGTAGGGAGCTGTTGCCATACTGTAGGAATGAAAATGAAGTAGGGCCTGAACTCATTCATGAGGGTGAATGGGCAAAGGAATGGATTTAAGAATTAAATTTTATTTTCATATCTACTGCAAATAGAATCTTTTCATTCTTAAGTGTGAGACAACCCATCAGCCTCTTTAAGATAACTTTATTTACTTTTCATTAAAAAATTTTCAAACACAGTAACAAGTAGAATAGTACACATGAACCCTTAGGTGCTTATCATACAGCTTCAACACTTAACAGTGTTTTAACATTCTTGAGGCCTTTTATATACTTCAGTATGGATAAAGTTTTTTTAAAAAGGAAAATAAGACATTTAATAGGTATAAAAATAAAATCACTCAATTGGGTGCAAAAACAATTATGTAGTTAGAGTGAAGGGCAAGAGAGAAGTGACTGGTGGGAATAGGTAGCATGTATATAACAAAAACTTGACTAAAACATTTTCTTAAAATATTTTTTATTCATTTGTACACACTGCATAGATCTTTCCCATGTACGAGCTTTGTCACCAGTGTTCTGAAATTTTACAGTTATGTGTCTTGGTCTGTTTCATCCATTATACCAAGCACTCAGTTGCGCCTTCTTGATTTGGAAGCACTCATTCTTCACGTATGGGACACTTAACTTTTTTCTCTGCTTTCTTTTCTTTTGTAGATAAATATTGGATATCTTTGAATGGTCTTCTAATTTTTTTTCTCTTTATTTGTATTGCTTCCATTATCTGGGCGATAGATCTTTTTCATTCTTATAATATTTCTACCTTGTTTTAATTTCTACTGTTAATTTCCAAGAAAATTTTTCTTTATTATTTACTTGTAGCATCTTATTATGTATGCCTACAGTAATACAATATCTTTTCCCCCCTCTTTCAAAGGATATTAATAATAGGCTGTTTGTTTCTGTTAGATTTTCTTTTCCTGCGTAGTCAGTTTTCAATTTGATTATTTAAGTTGGTTATTTTTAGCTTCTCACCTTGACTTTTCTGAAATTTTTGTTGATTGTTGGCCTTATACTCATGTAAGGGTGGGCTGCTAAAATTGATTGGAAGCGCTGTGCATCTGAATAGAACTTGCTGACTGTAGGCTTCACTGGAGGACTTTTTTTTTTTTCCACATTCTCTGATCATCAGTATCTTTAGGTGTTTTTCTTTTTGTGGTAATCTGATTTTTTCAGATAAAATATTCCAGTATTCTGTCTCGAGGGTATATACTTGGCTGATTCAGATGTTCTGGTAGCTGGAACTTTCAGTTCCTGAATTTTTCGGGTGCCTACCATGATATTGTCTTTGCTTTCTCATTGCTGACTTAGGATTTGGATTTTTCTTTTTTTTTATCTGCTCAGTTGCTAGTTTTTAATCTAATTTCAAAGTTCTGAATTTTGTTGCTTTCTTAATTTTTTTCTTGTGGGTTGAAACAAAATTGTGACAGTTAATTTAGAGTTGTCTGTTTTTCCTTTTTTGAACTTAACATGTAATGTTTTCCTAAGTTGTTAAATTTTTTTAATAACTTAAAATTGTTGCATAATTTGTTATTTAGATATACCACAGTTTACTTAATAGTTTTTTTTTTTTTTTTGAGACCCACATCCTGGGTTCAAGTGATTCTCCTCCCTCAGCCTCCCGAGTAGCTGGGACTACAGGCACCCACCACCATACCTGGCTAATTTTTTATTTTTAGTAGAGATGGAGTTTCACCATGTTGGCCAGGCTGGTCTCAAACTCCTGACCTCAGGGGTTCTGCCCGCCTTGGCCTCCCAAAGTGCTGGGATTGCAGGCGTGAGCGAACATGCCTGGCTGTTTTTTTTTTTTTTTTTTAAGATATTGTTTGTAATGTTAAATTTTTATAATGAAGCTATGATAGGCAGCCAAAGGAAATTTCAAAGTTAATTTTAAAACTTTTAGTACAGTGGTAGCATAATTTGGGTATTTAGCATCTCAAGTTTATAGACTGAAGTTTTGTTTGGATTTGTCAGATCTAACATAAATTTGTTTTTAGAAACTGAGTCATAATGTCTTTGATCATTTCTTAAGCTATTAGGTTCTGTGAAATAATCTCATTATGTTCTCATTAGACAAATTTTGAGTCTATAATCTTGAGTGTAACATCTGAAGACAAACAAATGGATAATAATGCAAGTTGACTAGAAAGATTGCTAGAATAGTGAAGATTTTCAGGATTGTTTAATATAATGAGTATATTATGAAGAAATTAAGGGAAAACAGGTAGGAAACACGAGCAACTTTTGCATGTATGAAAATCTGCCCCATTTTCCTAATATCTTCTCTGACCTTTCCCCTATTATAAATACTCTTCCCACCATACTCGCCGCCTCTCTTTCTTTTACTGTCTTTCCCACGTCTCTTCCCCAATCCTTTCCCCTTCCTCCTTCCTGGTTTTTAATTGAGCATTGAGTGTGCCAGGAAGCATATTAGGCTTTGGTGGAGAGGTCAGCATAATAGACATGGAGGCTATAGTCCAGAAGTTTGTTGTACCTTAATGGGAAAATTTAGGTATTAATTAAATAACATGCCAAAGATGATATAGTTATAAACTACATGTTCTGTGGAGTTTGAAGAAGTGACAGTTAAATTGATACCCAAAGTCAGTCAAATAACAAACATTTATTGAGTACTTATTGCATGCCAGGTACTGTTTTAGGATGGGACATAATGTGTTGGAATTCTGTGTGTGTATGGTTTTTTTTTTTGATTTTTTATTTATATATCTCAGCATCACAAAGTGAAAAGCACCTCAACATATCCTTTTAGAATAATGAGCACTCGTCTTGTGTATATAAGTATCACCCTGAGTGGGACTTCATTGTCCTAACTGTATTTTATGATTTTTTTTTTTTTTTTTTGAGACAGAGTTTTGCTCTTGTTGCCCTGGCTGGAGTACAGTGGGACAATCTTGGCTCACTGCAATCTCCCTCTCCTGGGTTTGAGTGATCCTCCTGCCTCAGCCTTCCAAGTAGCTGGTATTTTAGGTGCACACCACCATGCCTGGCTGTTTTTTGTATTTTTAGTAGAGACAGGGTTTTGCCATTTTGATCAAGCTGGTCTTGAGCTCCTGACCTCAGATGATCCACCTGCCTCAGCCTCCCAAAGTGCTGGGATTACAGGTGTGAGCCACAGCACCCAGACATAACTGTATTTTAGACATTAAGTAGGCCTTTTAAAGGGTTTACCTGTACAAAATAATCAAGGTTATAACAGAACTTCAAAGGAAATAAAACATTAGCCTCTTAAAATTACATGGTGAGAAAAAGCTTCAAGAACGAATGTTTCCATGTTGAGATGAAATGAACTACAATTAGAATCTTGTGCTTTATTTTACAATCTTAAATGGATATTGCTTATAAAATTAAAAAATTATGCTTTTATAAACATTAAAGCCTGTCATAAAATTCGTGGCAATTAATAGCTTCTTTCTTAGTCTCTTTATACTAATAACTAGTGAACTGTTTATTTTCTCTCTGTTGTGCAAACCAAATGGTCAGTGCAATTGATTTCAGATTGAGCTCTTTTTTCTTAACAAAATTACTGAAGCGTATGCAAACTTAATACTTTTAGAGAATTATGGGAGTATGAAAGGGAAATTTTGAGTTTTGAAGTCTTTACCATTAGAAAGTTCTAAGACATTAAAAGGTATTTTTTTTTAAACTGATGCAAAAATGTTTATGTGCAGAAAAATATTTTTGTTGTGGAGGCAAGTAATTGTGCTTCATACTGGAATCCTTTTGAATTTATGTTATTTTCCCTGTAAAGAGAAACCAGGAAGAAGAAGATCCTATGACACTAATATATCATCCCAGGTGCTTTCAAATGATTTCTTTTTGTGTGGGAACTTCTAAGCAATCACACTATTGCCATGATAAAATTATTTTGCGTGGTTGAGTATCTTTCCTTCATTCCTCTTCTGGTAGACTCAATAAAGTTAGCTAGAGGGATCAGTGATCACCAGAGAGTGAGCTGTGCAACTAGAGCTTGAATCCAGGTGGTCCAAACACAGTTTATTCTTATCTCCTCTCAGGGGAAGGGTACTCATGAATGGAGTGGCATGCATCTTCTCTGAAGGCAGTTATGTCCATGCTGTTTTCTTCTCATGGCCAAATTAGGTAGTCTCTATCTGTTCATAAGAAGATTCATAATAAAAATAAAAAATTCAAAAAGGAATTAATGAAATCTCATTTCTCTGCCACCCAAAAGTGAAGTGATAGCTCTCAGTGTAAACCAAATGATCTGTAAATAGTCTGGAATATCTGTGTGACTCTCTTTACAAATGACAAACCTCAGAGAACTGCTAGCTGTGTTTTCCACGAAAGTTACTGATCACAGATTGAAATTTGGCATATGTTGTTAAGGTAAAGTTGACATACTGGGTGTTGACATGTGTTAGATAATTTCTACAGTTCTTTGTTTTCCTTGAGTAGCTCAGTAGATCCTGGTGCCATTTATTTATATGGGGAAGATATGGAGAGGATCAGATTAGGGAAAATTGGTAGTTTTGTTTTGGCCATGGTAACTTTGAGATGTCTGTTAGATGTGAAAGAAGTTATATTGAAATTACTGGTAGCCAAGGGAGCACTTGGGACAACAGTGCCAACTCTGAATATTCCTGACATCCCCAGGGCAGAGCAATGCGTTTCTTTTTGTGTTATTATAACATCTTTTATCCCTTAGATTTTTTTTCATAATATTTATTATATTGCTCTGATTGTTGGTGTTTTTTTTTTCCCTAAGGTCCAGGATCCTGTTGTGTTTCTCTATCAGCTTCTGGTACATAATAAATACTCAATAAATGATGAATGAATTATGTTTACATTCTCTCACCAGATCCTCTCTGTTTTACCCATCAAGTCTATTTCTTTCTGTTCCCATTGCCTTAGTACTGATTCTCGTTAGAATCAGGGCATTTAAATTGATTTTTTTTTAAGCAGCAGAACTCATTTTCAAATAAACTAAATGTAAAATGCTCATTATATGAGGGTATCAATTAGGAATTGGATTGGGCACTATTAATAAGAGATCTATCTGACTATAATGGCTTAAATGTAAAAGAATTTTTTTTTCTCACATAATGATTAGTTGGGAAGTAGATGATTTTGGAATTGAATCGGTGGTTCAAATATATCAGTCAGAATGTCTTGAGACATGGGTTCTTTACCTCCTGGGAAAGGAGGGTGATGCTGAATTTAAACAGAGCAGGGAATTTAAATAGAATTTAAATAGCATATAAAATATGGTGTGATATTATTTAAGTGTAAGGAAACTTAAACTTTGTTTAAATTGAATAGATTGGTGATAATTTTAAGATAAAAAGGTGAGTATAAAGGTAAAAGAGCATAAAGAAGTCATTTCAACAGTCAAGAGGAATGTGACTGGAGTACACACCAAGGATCTAGGAAGAGCAGAAAAGATAGTCAAATCTTAGAGGAGTTGTGGAATAAGTAGATAACTGGTTTTAAAATTAAGGCTGGGTGTGGTGGCTCATGCCTATAATCCCAGTACTTTGGGAGGCTGAGGTGGGCAGATCACTTGGGAACTAAAGTTTGAGACCAGCGTGGCCAACATGGTGAAATCCTGTCTGTACTAAAAATACAAAAGTTAGCCAGGCATGGTGGTGCATACCTGTAATCCCAGCTACCCGGGAGGCTGAGGCAAGAGAATCACTTGAACCCAGGAGGTGGAGACTGCAGTGAGCCGAGATTGCACCACTGTACTCTCGTGGCGCAATCTGCCTGGGTGACAACTCTGCCTGGATGACAGAGTGAGACCCTGTCTCCAAAAAAAAAAAAGAAAAAGAAAAAAGAGGGAAAAGAGGTATTAAATTAAGACCCAGATGATTGACTTCAAGCTTTTAAGCCTACTGAACTGGCAGGATTGAGGTACTGTTAATGGTGATGGGAAAATGGGAGAAATTGTATGGATGTACAGTAGCAGATTATTGACATTTGTGTTACAGGAAATCAGTCTGAATAGAAAGTGGTCAGAATGGCTAAAATGGTTACCTATTGTTTTCTTAGAATAAGGGTGGTAAACAGAATGGGAAAATTCTTCAAGGCCTTTCTTGAAGAATATGACTTTGTGTTGAAACATAAAGTCATGACCAATATCTGGGACTTAATTTGTGGTGATCTGGGGGAATTTATGAAGGTGCCAAAGAATTACAGTTTATTCCGCTTTTAAGTGTTATTAATGTGAACTTTTTGATAGTTGGAACATTTTGATCTGATTTTTTCTTTGGTGCCTTTCACCTAATACTATTCCAAAATAGGCTAATTTTAATAAATATTTAGCAGTGAAACATTCATTGTGTTTAACTTCAAATTATATGTTATAAACTTACTTTAACATCTAAAGTCCATTATGTTTGAGTATTCTAGTAAATTAAACAAGCTAATAACCTTTTTTTTTTAAGGTACAGCAGGGAAGAACTGGAAATTCAGAGAAAGAAACAGCACTTCCCTCTACAAAAGCTGAGTTTACTTCTCCTCCTTCTTTGTTCAAGACTGGGCTCCCACCAAGCAGGTTAGTTATGTAGTTGTAACTCAATTATTATAAGACGTTGGTATCTTTACATTGTATTTGTGCTATATTAATTATATAAGCTCTGAATGTTCTACCAAAAAACTGGAACATTCTACCTTGTTTTAGTACAAAATGAATTCTTCATGAGAAACTTCTTGATGTTCTTCCATCTAAAAAAGTCTAGGTAAGCAAGAAATGAAGTGTGATAAATAGTTATGTGTGTGTGTAAAGAGACAATTTTTCATTCAAGAGAGGTGGTAACAACAGTAGTACTGTCTGTTTCCTGTGCTTATTATTCTTACATAATAAAGAATTATTCAACTTCTAAGTCTATATCTATTGGCTTAAAAGTGTTTTGCTGATTTTAGTGAAAGGCTATTGAAATTTTGGCTTGGAAAAACCTTTAAAATTGGAACCGTTTTTTGTTGTTGTTTGGTTTGATGTGGTAATACCTAATATATTCCAGAAGGTATCAGATGTAAGAGGCAAATATGCTAGAAATTGTCCTTTTTACTTAAATGTGACAAGTAGTTACCCTATTATGTCATTACGACGAAACTGCTAAAGGCTGGTAGGCTCAGACTAGCGAAATTTGAGGTCAGTAGTTTAATATTGGACTAGATAAAGTGACTTAAGTCTGGGCCTGAAACAAATTAATAAGCCACCTATTTACTAGTCCTTGGCCAGATCACTTATCTTTTGGGTAACTTGTTTAAACTCTTTCTGTTTTTGTTATTCTGCAGTTTTATATTGTTATAAGAGCTATTTTAGAATAATCTAATACAGGAAGATACCTTATAGTAGCATCTAGTCTAACTCTAAGATAAAGATTTTTGAAGCTTTCAGCCAAAATTAAATGTCATAAAGTAATCCAGTATTTTTTGTGAATAGTCATAGATAAAATGAAATGTGATTATTTGAACTAAATATAATCTCATAAAATGTTTGGTTAAAGAATGATAGCTAAGATTTTAATACATAGTAATATATTGTATTTTAATATTTGGTATTCTTTTGGCATGTCCATTTTTTAAGAGGTTAACTTTCATTCAGTTTATGGTATTCTACAATATAGAGTGATGGTAACAGCTTGGACTCTGGAGTCAGATTTCTGGAGTTCAAATGCTGGCTCTGCAGCTTAATAGCTGTGCTGTCATTGGGCAAATTCCCTAATCTTGTTATGCCTTGATTTCTTTATCTGTAAAATGTAACAGTACTTCCCTCACAGTGTAGTTATATATATTCAGTGGACTCATTTATGTAAAGTGTTTTAGAACAGTGTCTGGTACCTAGAAAATACTCTAGATGTTTGCTTTTATACTTAAACTCTTTAAAAATCAGTAGTTTTTCTGTACTTTACCTTTTATTTTTTGTTGTTGATTGGCTTTTCAGAATTTGGGCCAGATTATATAGGGTTGTGAGTGCCATTATAAAGGCTTTGGCTTTTCCTATAAATTAAATAAATGGGGACTCACTGGTGGATTTTGAGCAGAGCAATGAAATAATCTGATTTAGGTTTTTAAAGTTTCAAGTTAGTCGCTTTTCTAAAAACAGACTACAGAATTACTTAGGGTGGGTGAAAACAGGGAGGACAATTTGGAGGTTGCAGCAATTATCTAGGAAGAGCTAATGGTGACTTGGACCAAGATGATAGTGGTAGAGATGCTGAGAAGTAGTCAGATACCAGATATATTTCAGAAGGTAAGCCAATAAGCTATCGTGATGGATTTGGGTATAGATTGTAGAGGAAAAAGCAGACAAGGATGAATCCAAGGTTTTTTTTCTAATCAACTGAACCAGAATGAGGGATTTGTCATTTATAGAGATGGAAAAGAGAGAGCATAAGGAGGAGTGATTATTGGAGGAAGAAGAATTCAGTGTAGAACATAATAAAAATGAGATGCCTATTGAACATGCAAGTGGGAAATTTGAGTAGGAAGTTGTCTATATGGATCTGGAATTGAGGGGAAGAGTATGGGCTGGAGATAATGAATTTGGTATAATCAATGTTTAAATATTATTTAAATGAAATTATAAAATGGAATTAGTCCATATAAGAGGTAAGTATTGATAGAGAAGTGGTAAGAGACAGCCTTGGAGCACTCCCTTGTATGTCAGCAAAATAAGGATGAACTAGTAAGAGCAGACCAATAAGGTCAAGTGATGAATGAAATAGGAAGAAAAGCCACTGTATGTCTTGAAAACGATGTGTTTCAAGAAGGAGAAATGTCAACTATCAAATATTAAATCCAGTTGATTGGTCAAGAAGTTGAAGACTAAGAATGACGATTGGATTTTATTGATGCTCATCGGTGATCCTGACCAGGATCATTTTCATTTGTATAAAGGGAAGATAAAAGACTTTGGAATAGATTCAAGAGAGAATGGGAGGAAAGGAATTAGAGAAAATATGGGCACTTTTTGGCAGACTATTTTCTTTCTTTGGGGGCCAGAGAAATGGGATAGTATCTGGAGGGAAATGTGGGGTCAGGAAAATATTTTTTTCAAAACAAACCCCAGCATTTTGGCCAGGCACTGTGGCTCATGCCTGTTATCTCAGCACTTTGGGAGGCTGAGATGGGCAGATCAGTTGAGGTCTGGAGTTTGAGACCACCCTGGCCAACATGGCAGAACCCCCTTTCTACTAAAAATACAAACATTAGCTGGGCATGGCAACGCACACCTGTAGTTCAAGCTACTCAGGAGACTGAGGCAGGAGAGTTGGTTGAACCCAGGAGGCAGAGGTTGCAGTGAGCCAAGATTACGCCACTGCACTCCAGCCTTGGTGAGAGAGCAAGACACTGTCTAAATAATAATTACGGCATTTTGTGTATTTATGGGAATGAGTTACTAGAGGAGAAATTGATGATGTGAGACAGGGGAGTTTTAGAACAATGTCCTTTAATAAGGCCAGAGGGATGAGATGTAATGTGCAAGTGGGGGGGTTGCCCTTAAGTAGAAGCATGGACAATTCATTCATAAGAACAGGAAGGAAGGCAGGATACAGGGCACCGGTGCAGATGGGTAGGTGGATAAGGGAATGGGAATAATTGAAAGTTCTCTTCTGATTGCTTCCATTTTTTTCCCAGCAAAATAATATGCAGACTTACCTAGTAAGAGTGAGCCTGTTGGAAATAAGAGGCCTTTGAAAGGTAGCATTGAGTGTTTGAGAAGAAAATAGGTCTGAAATAGTCTTTTGGAGCTGTGTGAAAGAACTAGGTGAAAGGAGTAACTTGACAGAGTGAAGTATGGATCCAAGAGAAGGCTTTTTTTTTCCAAGATGAGAGGAATTACAGTATTTTTATATGCTGATGGGAATGAGTTAGAATACAAAATTGATGATGCAGGGAGAGAAACTGTACAGCACTATTCCGTATCTGGGTTTTGCTTTCCTTGGTTTCAGTCACTTGTAGAATGGTACAATAAGATATTTGGAGAGAGAGAGAGAGAGAGAGAGAGAGAGAGAGAGAGAGATACAGAGATACAGAGATACCACATTCATATAACTTTTATTACAGCATATTGTTATTAGGTTGGTGCAAAAGTAATTGCAGTTTTGGATTGTGAAATTGAAATCATAACTATGCTCAAACACATCTTTATTAATCAAAATAGCAACTATTACAATCAACACATTTTGCATGAGAAATAAGTTTGTTTATTCCTGTAGTGTAAAAATCCATGCTTTGGGATTTGACGAACTCATGGAAAGCATTTTCTGTATGCTGCTGATTGTGGAAGTGTTTTCCCTGCAAAAAGTTGTTGAGTTGCTTGAAGAAGTGTTAGTTGGCAAGAGGTCAGATGAATATGGTGGATGAGGCAAAACTTTGTTGTCCAATTTGTTCAGCTTTTAAAGCATTGGTTGTTCAACCTGGAGTCAGGTGTTGAGGTAGAGGAGAATTGGGCCCTTTCTGTAGACCAGTGCTGGCCGCAGGAATTGCAGTTTTGGGTGCATCTCATCTATTTGCTCTGAATACTTCTTAGATGTAGTGGTTTTGCTGGTATTCTGAAAGCTGTAGTGATTAGACCAGCAGCAGACCACCAAACAGTGACCATGACCTTTTTCTGGTGCAAGTTTGGCTTTGGGAAGTGCTTTGGAGCTGCATCACTGTCCAGCCACTGAGCTAGTCATCTCCAGCTGTCATGTAACACCCACTTTTCGTCTCACATCACAGTCTGATAGAGAAAAGGTTCATTGTTGTTGCTTAGAGTAAGAGAAAACCAACACTTCATGATGGTTTTTTTTATTTTCAGTCAGCTTATGAGGCACCCACTTACTGACCTTTTTCACCTTTCTGATTTGCTTCAAATGCTGAGTGAATGTAGAATGGTTGTTGCTGAGTTCTTTGACAACTTCTCGTGTAGTTTTAAGAGGATCAGCTTTGATGATTACTGTCAGTTGGTTGTCAACTTCCAGTGGCCAGTCAAGAGTCTTGTCTCCTTTGTAAAACTTCTGTTAACTACCACTGTACTGTATATTCATTAGCAGTTCCTGAGCCAAATACGTTGTTGATGTAGCAAGTTGTCTCCACTGCTATATGGCCCATTTTGAACTCAAATAAGAAAATCGTTCGAATTTGCTTTTTGTCTAACATCATTTCCATAGTCTAAAATAAGCATAAACGGCAAGTAAGTCATTAGCAATAAATAAAAATAAAGCGAGAAATGCTCATTAAAATGATAAATAACATAACCACGTTTATTTAAGAATGTATTCCAATGGCAAACTGCTGATTCCAATAAGGCAAAAACCACAGTTACTTTGCACTCACATAATATAATTGTTCTCTTTTATTATTGTTGTTAATCTCTTACTGTGTTTAATTATAAATTAAATTCTATCATAGGTATGTATGTATAGAAAAAATATGTACATATTAAGTTCAGTGTCATCTTTAGCTTCAGGCGTCCACTGGAGGTCTTAGAATATATCCTCCACTGAGGGTCTTAGAATGTATCCCCCAAGGATAAGGGGGCAGACTGCTGTATATTTTCAGCTTTTCTTGAGATTGATAGTCATGGGTTTAAAATGAGACAAATCAGCTGCTTTTTGGGTGTTTCTCTGACTCTCGTCAGGTATATGAGTGTTCATGAAGATTAGCTAGAATTGGATTTAACAGAAGTTGATGTATCAGGCAATTATAAAAAAGGGATAAAGGGGACAGGAACATGACTGTTAACCCAAGGGAGTTATAATTATGGGCCATTGGCTAAGAAGAGATTGAGAGCAAATATAGGTAAGTCACAGCTGAAAGAAAGTAAAGAAAGAATGGAAGTACTAGTAGGGCTGTCACTATTAAAAAGCCAAAAATGAATAATTACCACTGTTACCTGTAGAAATTACCTAAGTTGTCAACACTGTTACTTTTGTACTTAAAGTACAGCAGCCACAACTCATTAGGCAATTTTGTTTTCTAGACTCATCTTTATTTGATAAAAAGGATACTTTTCATTGTGAAATATTTCCCATAAAAATTTTTTTTTTGTTTTATTTATCATATTTATGGAGATTGGATAGACATCTTTAAAAGTAAAATTGTATTGACCTTAAGGAGAAAACAGTAAATGTTATTCATTAAGGCATAATGCAGGATGCACAGTAGATATTTAAGGCTTAGCTGTACTACTGACCTAAGCACTGTATTTCTGTTGTTTAAAATCTTAGATTGCCTTATTAATGTATAGATAAGTGTTGATATGCTTGCACAGAACTTTTAAAAATATTTTTTCGTACTTTATCAATAGAATTCTGGGTTTCCAACTTTCTGTACTGCCCAGCAAATTGGCATTGTTAAGTAAAATTTTATATTTAATACATCAGAATGTTTTGCTTAACCTTTGAAAGTTTTCATTTTAACTTTTTGTGAAATGTGTGCATACAGAAAAGTGGCATATCAGGAATGTACAGCTTGATTAAATTTTTACAAACTAAACATAGTTATGTAAAACAGGATGTAGACTGATAAAGAATGTCTTCATTACCCCTAGAAGCCCCCATTATGCCTCCTTCATTTGTTGTTGTCATTTAAAAAAAAAGTTTTATTTTGACAAAAATTTAAACTTACAAAGAATTGTAAAAAAAAAAAAAAAAAAAAAGTACAGAGAACTTCCATATACTGTTATCCAGATTTGCCGGTAATAACATTTTGTCATATTTGCTTTATAATTCCTCAAAAACATTTACTGAGCGATTTGAATGTTAATTGTAGGCATCATGCTCCTTTACCCTTAAGTACTTAAGCATGTATTTCCTCAGAACCAGGACATTCTGTTAGATAATCATAGGGCACAGTTATCAAAGTCAGAAAATCAAATAGTAAATCAGTACTTTCATCTAATTGCAGGCTATAAATTTTGCAAATTATCCCAATACCTTTTATGGCAATCTTTTCATTCTGCATGGATTTAGTATTCAATCCAGGATCACTCATTAAATTTAACTATGTTATCTTTTTCTTTTTCTTAAATCTGGATCAACTTCTTAGCTTTTCTTTGTATTTCTCGACATTGAATTTTAGAAGAGTACAACCTAGTTGTTTAGTAGATTGTTTTTGGGTTTGCCTGATATTTTCTCATGATTAGATTCAGGTTTTGCTTTTTGGGCAGGAAGACTATGTAAGTAATGATGTTTCCTTCTCAGTGCATTGGCTTGGAGATACAGGATGTCAGTGTGTAACATTATTTTATTAGTAATGATAATTCTAATGACTTAGTTGTGGTGGTGTCCTTTGGGTTTCTGCAAAGTTACTATTTTTTCCTTTGTATTTAATAAGTAATTTGTGGAAAGACTGAATATCCTGTTCCTCTTCAAACTTTTTAGAGATTTTAGCTCCAGTGATAATTTTTCCTTTAATCAGTTATTACTGTAATGGCTCCAAAGTAGTGATTATCTAACTATTATTTCTCTTAACATTTATTAGTTGGCATTCTTTAAAAATGAGCTTTCCCACTTCACCACTTACCACTTCAATTCATAAATTCTTATTTAAGGTGTGAGAAACTATGTGTGACTTACAAATATAGCTTTTTTGTATCCATGGTGTTTAACCCATATGTATGATTTATATATACTGTAATTCATTTTGATATTCATATTATTCCTCTTTGAACTTGCTCCTGTGACCTTTTCATAGGTCTCCATTGTGTATTTTTTTTTTAGATTGTCTTTATAGTTTGGAATTACCAGGATATTCCAGGATTATCTTGTAGTGTCCCTGTTTCTTCCTTGGCAGCCATTTGCAAAGGCACTCTGATTCTTTTAGCGAGGAATGGTAAAAAAAAGCAAGATCAGGGTTCTAGCTGTGCTCATTATACTGGGGCATTGTTATATCCAGGCCTTTTCAGCACTCAGAGGTGGGAAAGAAGTGGCAGTTTCAAGATGAAATTGCCATGTGTATTTTTTAAAATACATTTTAATCATGAAATCATAATGTTTCTTTTACTTCCGTATGAACAGCACAGGATTGTTACTCCTATTTCCCTTTCCCTATTTCATATTGTATCTCCTTTTTTTTTCCACAATGAAAACCTGGCTCCCAGAATCTTGAAATACATATATAACAGATTCAGAACTTTTACTGTTAGAAGAAAACCCATTTAATAGAGTTTAAGATTTGTTTACAGTTTTTTGTCTCTTTTTAGACTGAGGGTATATAGTTTAAATATTGAGTTCAAAAGTTTCCTACAGAGTTGTTATGTTAATAATTTAAAATATAATTTGGTTCATCATGTCTGTATACAGTTTTAGCATTTATTTTCCTTCCATGTTTACTGGATTTATTATTTTTGGCATATGTAAAACATCTAACAGTTCCAAAGGCAAGAGTATCCAAAGGTATATAGAAACTTACCATACCTTTCTCTGTTTCGTTCATTTTCTGTCAGACAGATTTCATTTAATTTCTGGTCTATTTTTTTCTGTGTTTCTTTTTACAGAAACAGACACATAAATATGTATATATTTCCTGTTGCTTTGAAAGACCATCTTATTAGTTGTTTAAAGTATTAGCAATAGTGCAGATATCTGAACTTTTTAGGAAGTATGTCACCAGGGATAAAATTAACTTTTTTTGGAAACTTTACTTTGAAAGAGTTAAGTTATTTTGAAATGGAATTTTTATGAAATATTTAGTGTAGGTTTTTATGAAACCCATCAGAGTGTTACTGATAACTGGTTGCACTAACAATATTTAAATCTGTTGTTGAAGAATACAGGGAACAAAATACAAAAATTTGGAATAAGATTTTACGAAAC
This sequence comes from Callimico goeldii, assembly GCA_963573925.1. Classification (NCBI taxonomy): domain Eukaryota; kingdom Metazoa; phylum Chordata; class Mammalia; order Primates; family Cebidae; genus Callimico; species Callimico goeldii. The sequence continues at coordinate 22,900 of CAUYOR010042382.1, read as the reverse complement.
TGCAAAAATTAATGTTAAGAATTCGTACAGACACATAAATGTATTTTTAAATAACGTATTGTAACCTGATGTAAACCCTTAGTTCTAAGTTCTTTTCTTTTTACTACATTGACATCATACTATATTGAAGAATATTTCTAAAAATATTCTAGAGTTAATACAGTGTTGATAGCACATCTATATTTAAATACTTAGTACCACAGCAAGTAGTTTCTATGACTTGAGAATGATACTGTAGGAACATACTAAGGGACTTTAGAAAAAGCATGTCAAGGAAAAAAAAAAACAGAACAAGGGGGGTCAGAGACAACAAACAATATGTAAGAAAAAACATAGAAAATTTATCTCACCAGAAACAGCACCTCTTCTCAGTCTCAGACAAGTACTGCCTCCAGAAAAGCCAATTCAAGCGTTGGGAAATGGCAGGATCGATATGGGAGGGCCGAATCACCTGATCTAAGGTAAGGCTATTTTTAAACATTGGATACTCCCTGATGTTTAGCTCATCAATGTTGTTTTGTCTTACTAGTAAGATAATAAATTTTGACTGTACCATATTTTTAACCCTCCAAATTATGCTTTCTCAGGGTACAGTTGTGGGTTTTTTAGTTACTTTATAAATCAAGACTTGGTTTACTTGTCTTGCCACTCATCTTTCTGGCTGTTTAGAATATTTAATGAATTACATTGAACTATGCTAATGGATGCTCAGTAAATTTTTTTATTCCTCCCCCTTGGCTGTAGGTTAATTCTTTCTCATACCACATCACATTAAAAAAAAATATTTCCAGGTGCTTTTTACTACTTATTGAATAAAACCTAACATTCAGAGCCAGCATTTAGGACCTGTAAAATTTGATTCTACTGAATCTTTGCAATCTTATACGCTACTACAGTGATGTGCAAAAACCTGTGATTTCATTAAGTAGATATAGTAACTGCCCTGGAATATGCTATTTCCCTTTTTGTTGTTATGCTTTTGTTAATGATCTACCCTCCTTTGAATTTTGGTTTGTGTTCTGAATCTTAAATTTATAAAGCATACAATCTTGAATTGATATTATAATTTCTCTGAGCCTGAAAATTGAAATAATAACTTCATCTTTAAGAGATGCAATGAGAAGCAACTACTTTCCAGAATGAAAGTACATTGCCCACAGTGATCAGTCTGAGAGTATGCTTTGATAACCTGACTTCAAAACACAGACCAAGATATTTTCCTAATTTATCATTTAAGGTTTTAAAAAATTATGGTATACAATGGGTAATTTTGTTTTTCTTTTTATTTTGTTAGAGAATTTTTAGCAATTTACTTGGTTAGCTCAATGCTATATTAATATGTTTTAAATTATTTTAATTTAAAATCTTAAAAAATATAAATGTAAATTATGATCAGATACCTTTGATCATAGCACCTAAAAGAAAAGCAAAGGGAGGAAACACTATCACAATTTGATTTTCTTACATTTAATTTTCTATATAGTCTTAATTATATATTCCACGTGAGTTTAAGAATTCCTTGTTAGGAAAGAAGCTTAGTCATTCTTAAAAGTGGATATACATCTCAAAGTAAGGATGTCTAAACTGTAAGTTTAGTAACTAATGTAGATAAAAATATATTACCTGTATTCTTACAGTAGTGTCAGTTGCATGTGTTACTTTAATAGGTTGAAGAAAGTTTTCATTGTATTATTTTGAAAGTACTCATTTTTTTCTATGTATTAAATAATATTGATCTTTGTTTTTGAACACTAAAATTCTGTTTGAAAAACCAGTAGAAATTTCAAGAGTTATTTTAAATAAAGAAAAGTTAAATCTGACAAATGTAGAATGAAATGTATGAGTCTTTGCACATTAGACATTTCTGTGGAACCTAAAAGTTCATAATTGTACTAATAATACATTTTCTATACAACAACTAACTCGATTATTGCATAGAAAAACACTTGGATTTATATTTAACCTGGCAGTTTGGAGAGCCTGTTTACTGATCCTAAAAGGGCCAGACAATAAGAACTTTAATTGTAAACTTATCGTCATGCTACTATTGATAGAATCTTAAACTTAGAACTTTTCTTATTGCGTAAGTATTGGACTTGGATTTTACGTTTCGTCTTTTCAGTAACTACCTGTATGAATTAAGGAAACTTTCCTAACGTTTATGCATACATTTGTAACATAGTGGAGCTAGACTGTGTAATTTGTAAAGCCTCTTCAAACCTGAAATTCTTTATTTTCTGACTAGTCCTTGGTTTACAGTGGAAAAAGATTTGAGAGATTAGAGAATTTGCCTGAATTCACAGCTAGTTAATTGGCAAAACCAGGACTAGAATACCTGCTTTTCTGCCTGTAGGACCAATACTTCGGGCAAGTTGACTTTCATAAACAAAAGCATAGAAATACTTAAAATAGGCCGGGTGTGGTGGCTCATTTCTGTAATCTCAGCACTTTAGGAGGCCAAGTCAGGTGGATGACTTGAGGTCAGGAGTTCGAGACCAGCCTGGCCAACATAGTGAAACCCTGTCTCTACTAAAAATACAAAAATTAGCCAAGTGTGGTGGCAGGCACCTTTAATCCCAGCTACTTGGAAGGCTGAGGCATGAGAATTACTTGAACCAGGGAGGTGGAGGTTGCAGTGAGCCAAGATCGCACCACTGCACTCCAGCCTGGACGACAGAGTGAGATCCTGTTTAAAAAAAGAAGAAATGCTTAAAATATGTTATTTTCGATGTAATTTTAAACTTTGTATTTGTTTCTTTGGCTTTATTGTTTTAACATCTGAAATTCCTTTTATATCTGTTATTTGACTTCTAATTTTTTACTTAGAATTACTTTACTTTAGGTATAATACTTTATTTTTGGACACCAGATGGCTAATTTTTAGGGAAACTATTTGTTCCCATAGCTGAAAGAGATACATCTCAGAGCTTTATCTATCTCAACTCCATCTATACCTACTTCTCTCTAAAAAAGATGCTTTGGAAACAAACAAAACTCTTCACTTTGACTTTGTGATTAGTCTCAGGAGATATATGTAGAAGGAAATTTGAGGCTGTGTTTTCATTGTGTGTTTTGTTCTTTAGGAAATTCCAAAAACAAATACCTTGGATAAAAGCTACTTTTTTCTCTTTTTAAACAGAAATATGCTCACATACACGCACACGCACACACAGCTTTTTCTCTTTTAAAACATACACACGCTCTCACTCTCACTCTCTCTCTCCAGAGGTGTAAAAAAACTAGGTTTCAAAAACTCTTGTAGTTAAAAATAACTGCCAGGTGTGGAGTTTGAGGCACTGCATAGATGTTTGTAAAGAGCAAGTAAATAATGATTAAGATATTTTTCATAAATTGTTATATTTGGACTGGGTACTGTGGCTCATGCCTCTAATCCCAGCACTTTGGGAGGCTGAGGCGGGTGGATCACTTGTGCTCGGGATTTTGAGACCAGCCTAGGCAACATGGCAAAACCCCAACTCTACCAAAAAATACAAAAATTAGCCAGGCATGGTGATGTGCACCTGTGGTCCCAATTACTTGGGAAGATTACTGGGCAGGTGAGGCTGCAGTGAGCTGTGATCATGCCACTGCATTCCATTCTGGGTGATGAAGCAAGACCTATTCTCTAAATAAATAAATAACTATTTTTATATTTGAAATTGTGGCCTTATCATATGCTAGTAACTATTAATATGTACAATACCATGTTTTTCAATTTAAGTATTCTTCAAGCTAAATCTATGTATAACAATCGCATTTTATTGGTGTTAGTTTGCTTTGTAAATTCAAATTTTAACTCTTATGAAACAAATTAGAAGAATGAAGCAGTTTGAGTGCAGGAAATTGAAACTGGTAATAACGGATGATTGGTGTAAATTTACCCTAATGCACAGTTTATTTTTTAATTTTGTTTCCATTTTATGTTACCAAGTTCTGTTCCTCTTAGATAATTAAGTTTCAAGTGATAGTTTATTTTTCTTAAGTTTATGTTCCTATATAAAAATGCTTTTTAACTGATTCATACTCTTGAATGAATAGTAAAAATTGCTTTTCAATGTTAAATCACAAATACATTTAAACATGTGTGTATTTCTTATATTAAACACAATACTTAAAATAAAACTGGATGTTAAATGAACATTATATCTAAGAATGACCTCTTCCTCTGTTCTTGGACTATCTACTTTTATGTCTTGATGAGACACTGTACTGAAAAGATGTGCCTGTACCTTGGGGCATTTGATCAAGGGCTCTGAATGCATGTTGCTCTAATATGTAGCTTGTAAGATTTTATGTTATTGGACATACGAAGGCCTTTGGAGGTTTTTTTTTTTTTTTTTTTTTGAGTTTCTTGTAGAGCCGTGTCTTTTCTTATCATTGATGCATTTAAAAGCAAGCATAAATATGGAAGGTAGAACTTTATTCCAAGGTCTGTACAAAAGTGAGTAAACTTATTTACACTATTGAACACATTTGTGTCCTTCATCGAGTGAAATTTGAACTTATTTCACCTTTAGGCACTCAAGGATTTTAGTTTCGTTTTAAATAGAGCTTAAAAAGTAATTGACATTTAAAAAATGCAGCACCTAGAAAATTAGTGTGAAAAACATTATTGAAGAAGGAAAGGGGTTTGAAGTTGGTTATGCTGAGCCTGAATCCTAGTGCTGCCACTTTATAGTGCAAAACAGCCTCTTTTCACATCTGTGAAAATGAAACTGATTGGACATGTACTTTACTTTTTATTTTTTCAAGACAGAGTCTCACTCTGTTTCCCAGGCTGAGTGCAGTGGCGGGATAATGGCTCACTGCAGACTCAAGCTACCAGGCTCAAGCAGTCCTCCCACCCCAGCCTCCTGACTAGCTGAGACAACAGGCATACCTAGCATGCTTGGCTAATTGTTTATTTTTTGTAGAGATGGGGTCTCACTACGTTGCTCAGGCTGGTCTTGATCTCCTAAACTCCGGTGATTCTCCAGCCTCAGCCTCCCAAACTACTGAGATTACAGGTGAGAGCCACCATGCTTGGCCCATTTACCTTAAATGTGATGTACTTGGATTGAATAAGTTCTAAGGTTGTGAAAACACCTGTTTCAGGGCTTGAAAGATTAATCAGACGCTCAGTGAGTGTCAGATCTCCTTTTTGACCATGGGCTTTATCAGTCTCTTTAAATGTAGTACTGATTGAAAATAAATTATATGTCCAGAAGATGATGGTTTGAATTCTGTGATTTTTATTTTAGATTAGATTCTTTTTCTGGACAGGATTTTTTATTAATAATAAGTTACTTGAACATTAGAATATATTAAATTTTCTTTATAAATTGTATATTATACAGAAAGTTATTCTCGTGCTTGTGAAAGTAAAACATACACACGGTGTAGAAACAGTACCATGTCAGACCAGCCGTGTTGCCCAGGCTGACCTCGAATTTCTGGGCTCAAATACCACAAAACTAAAAGATCAATAGAAAAATATGTAATCAATGATATTCTTACCTTGGTGGTAATGATATTAATACCTTGATATTCATACCTTGGTGGGTATGACTTAATCAATGATATTCATACCTTGGTGGGTATGACTTAAAATTTTTTGCACAATAAAGAGTTAAATGTTAATTTTTTATTTGCTACTTTATTTCTGGAGGGAACAAAATGTCTGTCAGTTTCTTGAATATGCCCTTAGATTTGTAGTCTTCAACTTTGACTATGTTGGAATTACCTAGGAAGCTTCAGTAAAGTATTGATTCTTGGGTCCCAGAAATGCTGATTTAAATAGTCTGGTGTACACCCTGTGCATCAGGATTCTGATATGTAGGCAGGGTTGAGAACCACTGATTTAGAGACTTGATTCTGGGTTGGCATAAAGATTAAAATCAAATGATAGCTGGGTACCTGCAATTTTGAAATAAAGTGATAGATGTAGTTACAATGGGAGGTGATATTTGCATAGCATTTTGCAGCCTCACAGTCTTTTTCTTTACATGATTCTCATTTAATTCATATTCTCTGCCTCTTTGAATGTCTTTTGGTTGGTAACCACTATCAAGGTGCGTGATGCTTCTGTTGCAAGCAGATTGATAGGTAGTATATTTGCTAAGCAGAAATTCTGCACATAATGTCTGTCCCCCTCCATCTTTTCTCTCTACTCATAGTCTTCCCTCCATTGAAATGTTCTGCCTTCTCATCCTGTGTGCTTAAATCAATCCAACATGTTTTGTAAGGCTCATCTCTTTCCTAAAGTAGCTTAAAAGATGCTACACAGTTTCCATGCAGAGCTGTTTACATGTGTGATCTGAATTAAATGTCATAACACGTGCATCTCTTTTCAAGTTGGGAATATCAGATAGCCACATTCTAGGCTTTTTTTCTTAGAGAATGGACCTTTGAACTGTGTGCTACCCAGTTCTTATTAGAAGCTCTTCTGTGAGAAAACATTCACAGATTTCTACATCAATATGGGATTCATCTATTCTTTTAAAATGTGGTTATGTCTGAATGTCCTTTCTGTGGGAAAAAATAATAAGGTTATGAACTTTCTTTCAAGCAATAACCCATTTGAAAATTTGCTATAAACTCTGGACTCTTGCCTGAAAATTACATCTATACATTAGGTATTTATTTAGAATCAGGGACTTCCTGATTCCTCTTTAGAGAACCATGTTGCTAGTTAAGAACTTGAACTGTTCTCAAAAGCACAGTTAAATTATTAAATCAAGCCTATTAAGAGTGCTAGATACGAGGACCACGTTGTTTTGCTTCTCCTAAATTAAATTGCTCTTATTGAATTGTGCGCTTTTGTGCTTCATTCAGCATTAAAGAGCATTTTGAGAAACAACTCTGTAAAATTAAATTTATTTTTGGTAGGAATATTGGAGACTTTATTTAAATAGTTTTGAAAGCATGAGATTGCAGTCCATTAGTGAGTTGTGAAATAATTTGGTGGTCCCAACCAGTATTTCTTGGTTTTGAATTGTTTATTTTGCTTTTTTCTATGCAATATTTAAATATTAACAAAATTACATTTTAATGTCCTTTTTTAAGTATTGTTTTTCCTTTTTAAGTATTGTTTCATGAACCTTTTTAGTTTTGAATGTAATGTGAGTACTGGATTACTATGTAAAATGTCTTCCTTACTGTGTTTTGTAGTCAGTAAAGTTTAAAAAATTTTGTATTCATATTTTCTCTTAGACTCAAAGGAGAAATTTTTTCTCTTTATTCTCACTTGTAAAATGACAAGAGTAAGAGCTGCTGCCTTATGGGTTTATCATGAAGACTAAATATATATAAAGTATTTAGAACAGTGCTTACCTTGCACATAGTAGGTGCTCCATAAATACTGGCTGTCATTACTGGGAAAAACAATCTTCAGAGCAAATGCTTTGTTTTAATCTTATGCACATTAAAGACATTCGTTTTTATTGATAACCTTTGCTTTGGCTGCCAAGAAAAAGCAGCTGAGATTTATTATTTATTTATTTATTTTATTTTATTTTTTCTTGAGACCGGCTCTTGCTCTGTTGCCCAGTCTGAAGTACAGTGGCATAATCACGGTTCACTGCATCCTTCATCTCCCAGGCTCAAGCAGTGCTCTCACCTAAACCATCTGAATAGCTGGAACCACAGGCGTGTCCCACTATGCCTGGCTAATTTTTAAAATTATTTGTACACACAAAGTCTCGCCATGTTGCCTAGACTGTTCTTGAATTCCTGGGCCCAAGTAATCCTCCTGTTTCAGGCTTCCAAAGTGTTGGGATTACATGTGTGAGCCTGACCTTCAAAGATAAATTTATGGCCTTTTGTCTATCTTCTGTTAGCCCTGATTTTTCATTTTAAACTTTCTGTTGCATTTCTGCAGGGAGCCCTCAAATCCTTTCTGGGACATCAGAATCATCAAAATAAGATAATTTAATTCCATTGTAACTTCAGAGATATTTTTATATTCATCTGTGCCAGGAGGGGAGGTAGAGGATCTTGGGAACATTTATTGCCTGTTTAAACTGTACATTAATTCAGACACCCAGGGTGGTTAGTTTCTTCCTTCGCTTTTTACTAGATGATTGAGTCCAGTATGGAGAAGAGAATTTGGTAATTCTCACTAAGCTGTCTACTTAGTGAACAAGTTTGTTGTCCTCATTTAACCTATGATTTGTGGAACTCTAAGTTATAGTTGATTTCCTCATAGAGAAACTCTACTAAATCATTTTATGCAATGAAAGAAAAAGCTTTTCATTAAGAACTTTCATGGAATAATATGGTTCAATATTTTTTCCATAATAGTGGCATCAGAATAACATTAGATTTTTAAATCATTTGTCAGTGTTAGATACTAACGTGCTTTTTGTTACTGTGGTACATACTATGTGTCTATCATAAAACATTTCTGAACAAAATAGTAAACTTAATGTTTTTGATTAAGGTAACTCAGTTTATGTGGTTAAAAAATACCTGCATAAGGAGATGTTATGAAAATGTAGAGAATTGTAATTTTCTAATCTCCCTTGAGGGATATATAATTGTTAAGGCTGATTTCTCTGTTACATGTTTTTAGAAACATAGTATTTGCCATTTTGAATCTTTAGTGATTCAAAAAAAATCAATTTAAAGGTGAAAAAAACTAATTAGACTTCTGACCATATTTAAGGTACATTTTAAGAGATGAATAGAGATCCTTAGAAATAAATGGTAAAAGACAGGTTATAGAAATTTTTCCCCTCAACAGGAAAGTTAGTCTTATATCTAGATCTAATTTTTACCACTTTTAATGATTTGGAGAGTTTGCTAACTGACTTGCAAGTCCAAACAAATTTTGTGGAATTTGTTCTTTATGGGAATAAATTTAAAAATGCAAAGGAGAGAATCGAGTGATTGGCAGTAGAAAATAGTGGAAAAGGAAATAGAGTCAAAGTAAAAATTTTGACAATGAAGTCTAGGCAGCAATAAACGGAGTAGAAACTACAGCCTCAGAATGCATACCTGTATTTATAGGATGTTGGAATATGAAATGTTTGTATATCAGAGGGTTGATGGCATGTGCTTTGATAATGCAGTTATAGTGAACATAGCTTTATAATTTAAGTTATAGGGAAGAAATTGAAGCAATGTTTGTTTTATCGTCAAGATATTTGGATTTTTGTAATGTGTATATATTAACACATTACTGGGTCTTTCCCCAGCAGTATTGGAGGATATGTTATTCTTCCAATTAAATCATTCTTGATCTTTGGGACCATGAGGAAACCTGGGAAGTCAGTGACCCAGGCATAAAGCTAGAAAGGCATGAACATTTTTAAATTGTATTAAAATTATAGAGAAGGGAAGTCTTAAGTGGGCAAGAGATGGTAGGTGGGAACTGACTATGTACTTGAAGAAATTTCAGATGTCATGATATACTTTTAATAGGGCTGACTTTGTTAGCATACAGTTATTTTTGGAGTGTTTCAATGTCTACTTAAGATAAACTCTTACTAACCTATGATTTCCAGAAAAGTCTTAAATTCCTCAAAGGTGAATCGTCTTGCTGGAAGAAAACCTAGCTCAAGGGAAGGGGAGGTCGATAGGCTTTGCGATCAGAAAAACTCAGGTTCGAAAGTTAGTTTTGCCATTTAATTCATACTTAGGTCAGTGATTTCACTTTGGACCCTGACTTGTCTTTAACAGGTATACAATAATTTTTAAGTTTTTGTGAGGTTTAGATGTAATGGGTTTGGCATCCAGCGAATGGTAGCTGCTGTTATTTGTCATTTTAGGAGCCTAATCTAGTGACTGGAAGGATCTGTGATATTTTAATTGTTTTACTTCTATAAAGTTTTAAAGGCAGAATTGTTGAGAACTGAAATATAGATGAAGGGAAATTCATCTAATTTGTATTCGCTTTTTATTTCCTGTTTTTCCAATTGGCTTCTATATCATCTTAGGCATGTATACTTTTATAAAGTCCTTCATCTGCATAATAGCTTTTAACATTATTTTAATTATTTAAAATACAGTTTACTAAGTTTTTCTGTTAAATTGGTAGCATTGTTTTTTGGTAGACTATTTTTCCATATCCTCAAGAACTTTAAAGAGATTGTAAACGGAGGTAGGGCAAGTATTTAAATATTTCAACTTTTCTATCTAAATTCAAGTTATCAGAAATGGAAAACTGTTTCCCTTTTTGTTTTTTAATACTTGGACTATATCACAAGGAAAATATCCTGTGTGTGTCAAAATGAGCATTATTTTCAAGCCTTTTTGGGAAATATTTAAAGTTTTTATAATAGAGCTGTAGTGTGTGTTAAAATTATAGTGGCCCCAAAATTTCCATTTGTCTGGTATTTGCTGTCTCATTTAATTTCACAAAAGATAAATTCATTTGGAGACCACTAAAAATGGTAAGTTTAGAAGAAGAGGTCTACAGAGACTTAAAATTTAATATTATGATCATTGTTGGGTATGTTAATTGTAGTTAATTTCTCAATGAAAGTTTTTATGACAGTGCAAAAGTAGTGAGCTTAAACACCGGAATATTTTTCAAAGTGTATTGTGATCTGATTTTATTTTAAAATTTATTGCAGACACTTTTTGTTTTTTTTTTTTTTTTATGATTTTATTATCTTTTAAGCATCTAATTAGGTGAAACTGAATTGATTCAATTTTTATGTTACAGGAGATTACCTGGGGCAATTGATGTTATTGGTCAGACTATAACTATCAGCCGAGTAGAAGGACGGCGACGGGCAAATGAGAACAGCAACATACAGGTTTAGTATTTTAAAATAAATTATTTTCTTTAACTGAAGGATTATATCAGCATTCTAATTTATTTTATTCAACAAATAGTCATAGTGCTATGCTCTGTTTTAGATGATACAAAGAGATTTAAAATGTGGAACCAGTCATCCTTTATTATATAGGCATTTCTAGTTAGAATTTATAACCTCTGATTCTTTTTTAATAGGGTTTTTTTCTTTTCCTTGTTAGATGCATAATACAGGTTGAGTATCTCTTATCTAAAATGCTTGAGACTAGAAGTGTATTGGATTTGGGAAATTTTTGGATTTTGAAATGTTTGTATGTATGTAATCTTAGGGATGAGACCCAAGGCTAAACCTGAAATTCATTTATGTTTCATAAATAAGTTATTTAATTTATTATAATGATTTGTTAATCTGTGATAATGTTTTTTCCTTTGGCAACCCTGAGTAAACTGTAGTGGGCCTGAGTTTTGATTGTGAACCGTCATATATGAGGTTGGGTGTGAAATTTTTTACTTGCATTAAAATATTGGTGCTCAAAACATTTTGGATCTTGGAGCATTTTAGATTTCAGATTTTTGGATTAGGAATGCTCAATTTGCATATAAGTTCACTGAATAAAAAGTAAAAGATTACCAGTGATTTTACCACCTAAGGATAACCACATCTGGTACATCTCTTTTTACTAAGCAAAATTGGGATACTATTACAATTAAATTTCTGTATATCCTTTTTTTTCTCATCTAAGATTATTTGTATATTTTCATATTCTTAAAATATTATTAAAATATCTCCATGATAGCTTCATTGGACGAATATACCATAATTTATTTAATGTGACATTTCTGGGGGAGGTAGAGTTCCTTTGTTTTTAGGTGAAAAAATGAGGGGAGATGAGTTATCAGTAAGTTGGATAATTAATGTTAGAACTGTAACAACTGAAATTTCCAGCTATTCAGCTTGGCTATACATTTTTCATTATTTATTTCTCTTTTCTGAGTACTTTTAAAAATGTCCAGAGCACTTTATTCTTACCTTAGATAAGTTGATCATGTGAAATGTTCCTTTTAGCATCTTTAAAGGCAAATCATTTCTACAGTGAAAGATATCCTTTTTTTCTTTCCTCTTACCATTAAAATGCCATGATTTCTCAAAATAAATACTTTAAGAAATAGCTTATTGGCATAAATCCTACAAAAAACAGTATACTTAAATGTAGGAAATGTTAATTGTAAAGAGGGATTATATGTTTAAAATACTGCTTTAGTCAGCAAGGATTTGAGAAGTATGAATTAAATGTACAACATTATGTTGTCTGTTTTTGGTCTTTGCCAAATTTGTTTACACATCCTTGGGGAGCTTTTCAAAAATCCAGATTTTGAGGTGCCACTTTGCTTTAAGTAGCTTTGGTGCTTCTCATGTTGCCTGTTCCTTAACCTGTTCACACAAATAAGCATTTTGCAAACATTGCTTTATTTTATTTTTCAAGTATAAGCCCTGTTCTTAAAGTTACATGACTGACATGAAAAAATTACTTACATATTTTGCTGCCTATTGCTTGCATCTGTTGATGCATGCATGACAGTCTCTTATTTTGCAACCTGGTGATGACAGACCCTGGGAACAGTGAATGTCTCACCTCCTGCTGTATTAATTTCTAAAAGCTAGTGTCTGTGATTAATGATTACATTGCCTTAATTGAATACTTTAACTTTGGTTGGGTGACAAAGATAATACTTGTTAAATGATCTTTATAAAGTAATTTTTTCTTGTGTGGAGTGTTTTTATTTCTTAATTACTTTTTATTAAGAATTTTTTGGTAATGATCCAGTTTTTTCTAAAGCTTTGAATATGCACATTTTAAAAAGTATATGTATATCGCACATGTAGAATTATTACTCTCCCACCGAAAATACATAGGTGAATTAAATTCCTTTTACTTTGTTTCTTAAGATTAAATGAAACTAATTTACTAAGATTAATCTTAGATAAAAATATTTATGCATCTGTTTAACTATGCTCTAATTTTAGGTCCTTTCTGAAAGATCTGCTACTGAAGTAGACAACAATTTCAGCAAACCACCTCCATTTTTCCCTCCAGGAGCTCCTCCCACTCACCTTCCACCTCCTCCATTTCTTCCACCTCCTCCGACTGTCAGCACTGCTCCACCTCTGATTCCACCACCGGGTAAATAGTAAATAAGACATTTGACTTTGAAAGAAAAATAACTTGCAAGTGTTTTTTAAAAATTTTTTACAAATAAAATAGTATCTTGATTGCATTGCATTAAAAGTAATAGATATAATACTTTTTATATCTTCAACAAATTTGGACTGAAACAGATATTTGTGTGTCTTGCTGTTTGAATATAGGAAAGAGACATTGTTCTAAAATTGAGAAGAATATACAGAAACTAATCTTGTGATCCAAAAATATGATGGTGATTCCCAAACAAGTTGCTAATAGTATATGTATAAATCCATACTCAGTTATAAACATTACCAGTATTAACTTGTTTTGAAAAAATAAAAAATAGATACTTTTAGAATGGGAGTAGATCAGAATAATTATACCTTTGAAGAGATTGAAGTTAATATTTCAGTCTGGTCTTCTTTTGTATACTGGTTTCCTTTCAGGAGACTGCTACTGGGTGCCAGGTACCTGGTATTTACTTCTTTTAAACAAAAGTAATATAAGTGTTTATCATACTAAGTGATTCAAAAGTAGCTGTACTTTTAGCTACTTTTGATTATTAAATAAAAACCAGGGTACTGGTAATTGAGAAAAAACTCACGATTTCCAGATTTTATTTTTTATTTGAATTTTTCATCTGGGTTCCTTTTTTACTTTGTTTTTGATCTTTATCTGCCTTAACCAAGTTTTTATGAAACTACAAGATTGCTTGAGATAATAATTACTTCTTCCCAGAAAGAAAGTTAGTAGTAAATGATAAAAAAAAAAAAAGCTGCTTGTCCTCATCAGGGCAGCATGAAAGACATGTATTAGACATTACTTCCTATTAATAAAATCAGCTTATACTGGACAGCCATGTGCTCTCACTTACTTTTATTTGCAAGAGAGCTGTCTTTAAGGTGCCAGTTGTGATTACTGAGCCAAATGCAGGGTCTGAATAGTCCTTCCCTAACATTCATCCTTGACCTCTAAATGTCAGCTACTGCTCCTCTCTTTCATCCTCAATGCCTTTTGATTTCCTTCCACTGTCACCTCTACTCTCAAAAAGTATAAGAAAAATATGAAAAAATAACTTGTGGCTTTAGAGGATCTGTTCTCTCAAAAATAGAGGAAAGAGGATGTTGGAATAGGTAAGACGTCCTTACTCCAGACGACAATAGTATTTCTAACTTCAGTGAATTTCTTGTTCCAACAAGTAGATTGAGCAGAAACCACCCATTAGTTTGGATTAGATTTGTGGTTCTTGGGCCTTTAATATGCTGAGTATTAACCAAATGAAAGGGGACTTACGTGATTCAAAAGGAGGACTTTTGTGATTTCTATATTAATCCTTTGTCCTCTTAAAAAGAATTACATAAAAGGTAGGAATAATTAATATTTTAAAAAATTTGATTAAGAATACTAAAAAAGTATTAATGTTTGTGGTAATAATCATGTTGGATTCTTTTGTAATATCACTTAAACTTTAGTAGGTAGTAAATGATTTGAAATAATTTTCTTTTTTTAATTCTTAAAAATCTTTTTTAAAATATTATTTTTAATTAGTGGTTATACTTGTATATGTTTATGGAGTATAATATGATGTTTTGATTATGTCTACATTGTAGAGTAAGTAAATCAAGTTAACATATTCATTACCTCACATACTTATTTTTTTTTGGAGTGAGAACATTCTGAAATCTCTCGTAGCAGTTTTGAAATGTACAGTTGTTATGAATTATAGTCACCAAAATGTACAGTGGATCTCCAAAACTTGTTTTTCCCATTTTACTGAAACTTTTGTACCCTTTGAAAATCATTTCCCCTACCTCACTAATGGCCCCCAGCCTTTGGTAACCACCATTTTACTCTCTGCTTCTATGAGTTGGATCGTATCAGTGAGATTGTGTGTAGCAGTATTTGTCTTTCTGTTCCTGGTTTATTTCACTTAGCACAGTGTCCTCCAGGCTCATGCATGTTGTCACAAATGACAGAATGAAAGGATTTCCTTATTTACTAATATAGTATCCCCAGATGGCTAACATTTTATATGTTCGGTACTAATTGTTTATTAAAGTAAGTGGGACAGAGTTGGTATGAACTAATGACAGTAAGTACTTAGCTTGTATAAGAATATTCAGAAACTCTGTAGAATATTGCTGCAGAGGCAATTGCTACAGGTAGGCAGTGGCATTATCTGGAAGTTTACTTTTTTTCCAAACTGATAAAATTACACCTTTTTTTTTGAGACAGGGTCTCTGTTGCCCAGGCTGGAGTTGCAGTGGTGTGACCTCAGCTCACTGCAATCTCCACCTCCCAAGCTCAGGTGATCTTCCTGCCTCAGAGTAGCTGGTACTACAGGTGTGTGCCACTATAACTGGCAATTTTTGTTTTTGTAGAGATGGTGTTTTGCCATGTTGCCCAGGCTGGTCTTGAACTCCTGACCGCAAGCAATGCACCCTCCTCAGCCTCCCAAAGTATTGGGATTACAGGCGTGAACCACTATCCCAGACCATTTTTTATTCATGTAACCTTTGTTAATAAGAATAACAAATCTTTGAACAATGTTTAGATGATTAATGGCATTATACTGTAGAGTGCTGCTAATTATTTTTCTGTTGCTTAATCTATTTATCTACTTCATGTTAATTCTCAGCTATATGCGTTCCATATTTTAAAATCCAGATTTCCTTGGATGCTTGTTTTTGGTTTATAATTCCATACTGTTCTATAACATTTAATGAGTACAGATTCGAGTGAATTCTAATGTTGATTTAAGCAATACCTAACTGGTATACATGCGGAGCAGGATACCAAATTCATTAAAACCAAATACTTGAAGTTGAGACTCTGTGAATTGCTCCTTGTTTTTAGTAGAATGTGAGCTGTTGGGGAGAGCATAAGCTGTGTATTTCTATCTATGTTTTCTTGCAGTTTTAGTCACAGTGGTTTTGTATGTACTTGGCATTCCCTAATGTGTTAGCTAATTGAGTTAACAACATTTATGTATATATAACACCAAAGATGATTTTCAGATTTATAACTGGTACATTCAATCAGGATGGGCACTGGCTCTAATAACAGTATGGCTGCATAGATATATGCCAGCTGCCATGCTTAAAGCTGTAGTTTTCAGTTACTGTTTACTACAGAACCAAATGAGTATACTGTGTTTTTTGTAATTTAAATCACCGTAAGAATCATAAGCAGCTAATGAAAGAAAGCTATGATTCAGGAGTCTTTTTAAAGTATTACCTTAAAAGAGATTCCATTTTTCTTAGACGAACTGTCTTGTTTTTTTGCTTTCTTCAGAAATAAAAGAAAATAGAAAAAAATTTTTTAAAGATTTAAATGTATTTTAATGTTGCCTTTTTAAACATTAGACTTCTAATGTTTTTAAAACTCAAGTCCAGAATATGATGAGATAAATATAGTAATGATATCTTATTCCCATATTTTAGGATGCTACCTAAAAAGACTTTTTTAAGTAGAGTGACCATACACCCAGATTTGCCTGCAACAGTCCTACTTTCTACTTTCTATCCCAGCATAATTATTATTCATTCTCAGAAATTCTCTAGTTTAGATGATAAAATTTATGATTGACTCTTGGAAATTTGCAGATGGGGCTTATTGCATAAGTAGATAGTTACTGTTTAACAATTATAAGGTGTTAAAGACAACTCTCATTTGAAGGACTTATACTTTTAAATAGTTGACAGAAGAGGAGAAATGTATTGCCTCCTCTCTCCCTTAAACACATAAACACATACCTGCAACATTTATGAAACTTTGCTAGTAACACAGGGAGGACAAAGTATTTCTGGCCATAATAGATTTGTATGAAGAGTAGAGGAGATTTTTTTGTATTAGAATACAATAAAGCAGGAAGAGACTTTGGGAAATGCAAAAGTATTTATAGTGGTTCCCTGCAGCCGTACTAATAGTAGCTTTAAAACAAATACTGGACCTGGCATGGTGGCTCATACCCATAATCCCAGGACTTTGGGAGACTGAGGTGGGAGGATCACCTGAGGTCAGGAGTTTGAGACCAGCCTTGCCAACATGGTGAAACCCCATCTCTAATAAAAATACAAAAAAATGGAGCTGGAGGGAGTGGGTGGTGGCACACACCTATAGTCCCAGCTATTCAGGCAGCTGAGGCAGGAGAATCACTTGAACCCAGGAGGTCGAGGTTGCAGTGAGCTGAAATCACACCGTTGCAGTCCAGCCTGGTCGACAAGAGCAAAACTCCATCTGGTGGTGTGTTGGGGTGTGGGGGGGAAGAAAAGATGGCTAATTTAGTCCTGTAATTTTCAGAAATCTGTTATTTTAATTTCATTTTCTAGTGAATCAGAAAATAGCTTCCATTGTATTACATTTTTTCAGAAATACGTTAGAGTGGTCTCATGCTTTTTCTGAGTATTAATAGATATAATAGCTAATACTTATTGAATGCTCACTTTTTAGGGTACTAATCTGAGCGCATTCCATGTGTTTGATTCTTGAACAACATCTGAAGTAGATATTATCCTAATTTTGCAGTGAGGAAGTAGGGACCTAAGGCATCTAAGTAATAGCTAGAAAACAGTAAAACTAGAATTCTAACCCAGGCAATTTTGCTTGAAAGCCTGTTTTCTTTATTAACTATGTTGAAATGAATCAGTACCTATATCTAGAAAATTGTATTATTGGATTATGTATATTTGTCACAGTAACACGTCTTAGAAACTTCTTTTGTTAAAGCTTTTCTCTGATGTTGAAGTACATGCATGCGTATTTGTGGGTAGGAAAGTTAGGGAGATTATAAGGAGCAGTCATCACATTTAAAAAAAATCTGATTAAGGTTTTACTCTGCCTGGCTTGTATTAAGAACTCTTTCTTTAGCTAAAGAAGTCAGTTTTGAAATACTTTGAATAATTTGAATCGTGTATTTTATTGGAAGAAAACCCATAAAATTGGAAGTATTAATGTTATAGGGTAGGTGATTTTGTGTTTGTTTATTGTGGTAAAATACAATATATTTGTCATTTTAGCCGTTTGTAAATATGTAGTTCATTGTCATTAAATACATTCACAATGTTACGTAACCATCACCATGATATGTACATAAAACTTTTTCATAAGTATCTGTACCCACTAAACTCCTTCCCTCCTCCTTAGCCCCTGTAACCTCTATTCTCCTTTTTGTCTCTGTGAGTTTACATATTCTAGGTACCTCATATAAGTGGAATCCTGTATTTGTCTATCTGTGCCTGACTGACTTTGTTTCTCAAATAATAGAATTTAATTAATGATAGTGAGTAACTTTATGATAGGCTTTTAGTTTGGGCTTTTAAATGTTAATTTACTTTAGCGTCATCATATTTGATCTTCATATTTTGTAGTGGAGTTTACTGAAGAGTAAAAGGTAAATTCCATTAAACTCACTTGTTTTTCTATGAATTCTTAAGTGTCAAATGACTAGTTCTATGGATCTTGGGAACAATTGAAATGTAGTCTAGTAGCGGAATTCTGCTGAGTTGAAAAAGATTCTTTGCTTTACTGAGATATATCCCAGCTACTCTGGACCACAAACCAGGCATCCCTGCTTTTAAAGTTAGCTATATGGTTTAACTGTTTATCTATATATCAGATGTGTAGAATTCTGCATTTTAGAAAGAAGGAGATTTCTTCCTAAAAGACTGTTGTCTTATAGATCAGTGTCTGACTAGTAAGCCAGTACTACTAATTGCATGAACTTTTTCTTTTTTTGAGATAGAGTCTTGCTCTGTCACCCGGGCTGGAGTGCAGTGGTGTGATCTTGGTTCACTGCAAACTCCGCCTCCCAGGTTCAAGCACTTCTCCTGCCTCAGCTTCCTGAGTAGCTGGGATTACAGGTGTGTGCCACCACGCCTGGCTATATTTTGTATTTTTAGTAGAGACAGGATTTCACCATATTGGCCAGGCTGATCTCAAACTCCTGACCTCTTGATCCTTCTGCCTCAGCCTCCCAAAGTGCTGGGATTACAGGCGTGAGCCACCATTCCCAGCCTAATTGCATGAACTTTAAAATCTTGTTAATTCTTCAAATATGTTAATTTGGGGTTAGGGATGATATATAGGATTTGAGTTGGGAGTGTGAGCTACTCACATCTAGGGTCATTCTGCATTTACTCTAAGTCCTGCATTTTCATTAGATTATTTTTCTGTTAGCAATCTGGTTCTTTACCACAGCAGTTCTTAAAACTTTTTCATTACAGGCTTCTTTAAACTCTTAAAAATTACTGCAGATCCCAAAGAGTTTCTACTTATGTATGTTTTATGTGTGTTTTAATATTAGAAATTAAAACTGAGAAATTAAAATATTTATTAGAGATATGCATAATAAACTCATTACATGTTAACATTGTAAAATTTCTTATGAAACATAACTGTACTTTTCCTAGAATAATTTTAAAAATTTAGTGGGAAATGGCCGTATTTTTTTACACTTTTGGAAGTCTTTTTTACTATGTGGTTTAGTAGAAAAATCTCATTTCTCCTGTTTGTTTTTTCGTTAAATCTATTGTGATATCACTAGTTATGTAGCCTCTGGAAACCTCCACTGTAAGAAAATGGGCATGAAAAAGGCAAATGACATCTCAGTAAATTTATGACAGTAGTTTTGACCTTGCATATTCCCTAGTACAGTCTCAAGGACCCTAGGGTCCTGGACAAAACTTTCAGAACATTGCTTTGGCAGAAGCTCGACCTATATTGGATGCATATTATCAGTGCCCTTGAGGATGTACATTTTCTCTCTTTAATTGAGAAACGATTTTATAAATGTAAAAGTTATTAAGCTAATTTTATAATACCATGCATTTTTGGTCTTACTCAACAGATTACCTCATATTAACTGGCACTGTTTGCCAGAAATGTAAGCATTTTCCATAGATACCATTAAAAAAGAATTCCTTAAAGTTTTTGAAAACTATTTATTCTTGAGTTTTTCTTATCTATTTTAAAAAGCCTGCCTATCAGTGTTTTCAGTAAATTCAAAATAGAGTGCAGTGCTAATTATCTGTAATAAATATAATTTTCTGGCATAATTAAAATTTATTTAGATGTAAATTTAACAGAGATTAAAAGCTTTCTTAGGATGTTGATTTTGAATGTGTTTTCTCCTCCATGATGCACCCTTTATAATAGTTACATTTTTAATATACCATTGACACATTTTGTTGAATCAAATTACAGTTTAATTTCTGCCTTCTGTTTACACTGCTCTTTCAATCATTTCATGATTAAATGTAAGCTGGTAGAGATAGTTTCTTTACAAGTTCTCTATTAGAAACATTGGTATTTCTATCAAAAATGTTTTTTCTAAGATAAAAGTTTATTTTCTATAGACTTTAAATTTTATAAATTAGAACAATAAGAGATCCTAATAAAGACAAGATAGTTTGTCCCTTTTATAGTTGATGTAAGATTATCTTTTTTACCTTTTAGACATGCAGTATGCTGGTTTATTTTGGTTACTTTATGTGTGACCATACCACTTTTTAACACCTTTTTTTTTCCCAAAGGTAATTTAAATCCTTTTTTGCACCTTGTAATTGTTTTAATTATGAAGTAATGGTTTTGCAGTATTCTTTCTACATTCTGGTTTGTATTTAAGGGTGGGTGGTAGATGAGATGATATGTGTGTGTGTGCATATGTTTTTGCTTGTGTTTAATTTTAAAAAAATCCTGATACACAGAAAAGCATTCCTATGTGATATTTAAAGATTTTTATAAACCTTGGCTTTCTGTATTCTATTTTTTTGATTAAAATTTCCTTCTGAGTTTGATGGCTTTGAAATACAAATCGTGAGACTTAAGGAAAGTGATCAGGTTTATCTGTTTCATAGTGCTGATGGAACTTGGAATTATACTAGTGAGAAAAGGGAATCATGGTTTACAGATTCTGCCATTTTCTTCTTTCATGTGAATTAAATAGAGTAAAGATAGATGGTTATTGCATGTATTGGTTTTCACTGCTGTATAACATATTACTCCAAAATGTAGGGCTTTAAAACAACATTTATTATCGAACAATTTTTATGGGTCAGGAATCTGGAACAGCGTAGCTGGGTCCTCTGCTTTATGGTCTCTCTCAGACCTCCATCTTCTCTAGAGGCTTGACTAAGGAAGTATTTGTCTCCAAGCTCATTCACCTCTTTGTTAAAAGGATTCTGGTGGGTTTTTTTTTCTAGACTGTTGGATCGATAGGGCTTCAGTTCCTCACTGGTGTAGGCCTCTAATATGTCAGCTTGCTTAATCAAAGCACATAAGCTGAGAAGGCAACAGAGAGACTGCCAGTGAAATAGAAATCACTGTCTTTTCTAACCTAGTCATGGAAGTAACATACTTTGATTTTTATGTGTATTTTAGACATAAGTCACAATGTCCAGCCCCCACACAGGGTAGGACATAAATACCAGAGGTATGTAGAGGTATAAATACCAGCAGGTGGGATTATTGAACGCCATGTTAGATGCTATTTTGTCTTAGTTATATAAAATGATGACAGACTACATTGAGAATGAGTTTATAGACAATCTTTGTTTAGTTTTTTTTTTGTGAATGCAAGGCCCACTATTAATTTTGTGGGAATTTTTAGTATGGATAAATTATTTTTAATATGATGTTTAACAGGAATGCTGCCTTTCTGTTCCTTTGTCTCAGTTCCTTCTATCTCCCAAATAGGATTTCTGGTCTTACCCCCACCTCCTTTTACATTTAAGTGTATGCATTATATACTGGAAAAATAAAGCTGGGTATGGTGGCTCACTCCTGTAATCCCAGCACTTTGGGAGGCAAAGGCAGGTGGATTGCTTGAGTTCAGGAGTTCGAGACCAGCCTGGGCGACATGAAGAAACCCCATCTTTATAAAAAATAAAAAAATTAAGGCCAAGCGTGGTTGCTCGCACCTGTAATTACAGCACTTGGAGAGGCCGAGGTGGGTGGATCACTTGAGCCTAGAGTTTGAGACCTGCCTGGACAACATAGCAAAACCTTGCCTCTACAAAAGAATGCAAAAAATTAGCTGAGCGTGGTGGTACACATTTGTAGTCCCAACTACTTGGGAGACTGAGGTGGGAGAATTGCTTCAGCCTGTGAGCAGAGGTTGCAGTGAGCCATGATCATGCCACTCACAGTGGAGTGAGATCCTGTCTCAACCAAAGAGAAAAAACAAAGAAATCATCTTCTCTTTTGAAAATGCCAGATGATGTAAGCTCTCATAGTACTTTAAGTGTCATAAATGCTTTGTTTCATAAAAATTTGGAATGGGATTTATTCAGTCTGTATTGAATATTAAATTGCTCAGCAGTGAAATTAGGATAGAAGTTTAGAAACTGATGCAGTTATCCTCATAGTGTAGTCTTGGGTCAGCAACATCATCTGGGAAATTGTGGGGAATGCAGATTTTCTGGTCCCACCCCAGACTTATCAAATCACAAATTCTAGGGGAAGGGTCCAGCAGTCTGTGTTTTAAGAGAGACTCCAGGTGATTCTGATGCATGTTCAAGTTTTAATACCACTAATTTGTTCAGTCTGTTATAGTTTGAGTATCACTTTTCCAAAAACTTTTAGCCAGCTCAAGAAATTTACTTTTACTACTGTTACATATAGCTTTCCAGGAAAATAAACATTTTTTAAACTCATTTTTCAGATAGGGGATGCAGAAAAGAAACAAAATGCTTGCCTTATTTAAGTCTGTTGTCTAAGTGTTTCAGGAAGATGGAGATGTTGGGAGGGGAAAAGAGAGGGACTTTTGAGATGAATTTTCTCTTCCTTTGTACTGTTTCTCTTTTATTAAGAAAGGTCAAATACTAAATAGTGATTTTTTTTTTTTTTTTTTTTTGAGACGGAGTTTCGCTCTTGTTACCCAGGCTGGAGTGCAATGGCGCAATTCTCGGCTCACCGCAACCTCCGCCTCCTGGGTTCAGGCAATTCTCTCGCCTCAGCTTCCCAAGTAGCTGGG